>CAJVPP010002050.1:0-16585 GCA_910592005.1 Funneliformis mosseae
AGTTGATCAAAGGTCAATGATAAAATTTTTTAATTTATAATTTTTTTAAAAATTACAAATTTTTAGCTTATAAGTAATTTTAAATTATTTATTATATAATTAAAAAATAAAGTTTTTTTTAAAATTTTTTTTAAAAATTTTAATTTTTTATAAAAGTAAATTAGAAGAGAATTTATAGTAAATAAGTAGATAAATTTATCTATAAACTTTTATAATTTAAGGGATAATTAATTTTTTAAATAAATTTAAAAAAATTTTTTTTTTTGAATTTTATAATAAATTGTTCAAGAAGAATAATTAGTTGACCTGATTTATCAAGTCAGATAGGTTAATTATTGATCTAACCTGATATTAATCTAAAAATTTACTAATCTGATTTGATTTTTAGATAAAATCAAATTAGGTAAACAAATCAACCTAATCTGATTTAAATTCTAATCTTTATATTTATTAAGCAATTTTAGAAATTAATTTTTCTATTTTTATTTATTTTTTTATTATTTTTATTAATTAATTATGATAAATATTTTAAGATTTTGAAGAAAATTAATCGTATTTTATTATTTTATAATTTATTATTATTTAAAACTTTTTTAGATTATTTTTTAGAATTATATTTTTTTGCTTATATTTTTTTAATAAGAAAATAATTAACAGATTTAGTAATATTTTTGTTATATTTTGCAATTTTTTTATTAAAATTATTTATTATTTTTAAAAACTTTTAATTAAATAAAAATGTATTAATTTTATATGCTTATTTGATTAAATTAATACTAAATTAATGCTAATTTTAAGCATATTTATAATTATTTAAGTTTTAAATTAATACTAAATTGTTTATTTGATTAAAATTAATTAGAAATATTTTTAAACTAATTTATGATTGAACTTAATTTCTAAATTAATGCTAAATTAATTTGTCTAATTAAAAATAATTTAAAATATAATTAATTAGCTGTAAATAGTATCAAAATCAATTTAAATTTAATCATTTAATTTTTAACTAATTTAGATTATTTTGACTAATATTATTAATAAAAATATTCTATATATATTACATAATTGTTTAATTTTTCATTAATAATATATATATTAAATTTATAGATTATTATATATTTTTTAATTATTTATTTCTAAATATAAAATTTTAAACTTTATATTCTAATAATTATATTATACTATATATAAATTTTTATTATAAATTATTATAAATTATATTATTAATATTAAAAATAGAATTGCTAAAAATATAATTTTATTATATTTTATTAATGATAAGTAAAATATTATTACTTTAATATTTTATTTACAATATATTAACAATTTTATTTACTAATTAAAATTATTTTAATTATTTTAAATAATTTTAAAATAATTTATTAAAAAATATAATAATAATTAATAATTTTTAAAGATAAATATATAATAAATTATTATAAAAAAATTAAATTTTTTACACTTGTATATTTTTTTTTAAAAATTAAAAATTAAAAATTAATATACATTAATAATTATTAAATTTAAAAATTTTAAAATATTACTATTAAAATAAATAACAAATTTAATAAAATTTTTATGATTACTTTAATAAAAACTTAATTTAATAAAAAATTAAATTAATTTATTAGAGATTTTTTTATAAAAAAAATAAATAAAAAAAAACTTGTTAAAAAAAGTAATTTAAGGTTATAATTTTTAATATGTTAAAAAAATATTACTATAATAATTAATTTAAAAAAATAATAAATTAAAAATAACTAAAATTCTGAAAAATATATTATATAAAACTAAATAAATTTAAATAACTAAGAATAAAAAAATTAAATAATATAAATAAGTATTACAGTATAATAAAAAAAAAATCTTTTTATTAAATTATTTTTTTCTACTTTTTTATTAAAAAAAATTATAGAAGATAATGCTTTAAAATCATAATTTAAAAGTGTTACAAATTTCTTAAAGTGTTTATCGTATTACCGATTAACTTGCCAAAATGGGATATATTTAAACCAAAAGTTATAGTGACATCACCAAAATTTCCATTCTAAGTTTGTAAGTTTGTCAATATCTTGTCCATCTCAGCCATTCTTGGTTCCTATCACCTTTTTCAGTATAATTTTTTTTTTCTCGTTTACTCTACAACAAAAAAACTATGGTAAATTCTACCAAAAGAACTGTAAAAAAATCCGAAAAAGTTTTAGTAAAATCTGCTGCTAAAGTCGACGAAATAGATAACAAAGTCGATACTAATAACGAACTAATTACTGAATCTCAACAAGCTACTCCAAAATCCCAACAAAACAAAACAATAACCGCTAGAAGTATGGCTACTCCACGTTCAAGAGGAGGTCGTGGCAAACGTCCAACCAACACACCTGTTCGTTCATCACCTCGAATCGTGCGAAGATCTTCGTCTTATCCAAACGCTGTAAACCGTCACTTTGTCAATGGCATTCCCATCTTGGAAATTACACTTAGATTCGACGAAGATGAATATGATGTTTGGCGAAGACAAGACACTGATGAAGTAAATCTTCACTACTTGTTACGTATCAAGTATCCTAGAGACGAAGACGAGCAAGCCTGGCAAGCAGAACTAGAAAGGCTTAAGAGAGAAGTGAACGATATCAAAGTTATTGAAGAAGGCTGGTTTGAAGGCGTTTGGTAAAAAAATATTATTGATTTAGCTTTTATAATGATTCTTTCCAAAGATTATCATTAACCTTGTTTTGTCTTTTTTAATAAACATATAAACAGGGTTCCACTTGAAAAAGGTGCATATTTTCTTGATTAAAATATAAATCTTAGTACATAGATAATGAAAATTTTTATATATTAATTCATTATGTTTTATAATAATTTGATGAAATTTAGCCAAAGATATTGCTCACAGATATCATATATATGAACATGTTGCTGCTCTGCTCGAATCAGAAAATAGTTGGTTTGATACACCGAAAAAACAGAGTGCAAAAGCCAAGGTAAAGTGTGTGTAATATGTGATGTCATATTTATTGAAAAAATATTAATATTAAAAAATTTTTTAAATATGAATTAATTTTAATTAGAGCGAGCGCGCAATGAATCAGATGAATTCAATTGCAGCATTAAATTCTGTAAGTTCTCAATCAGAAGTGCCAGTAGAAACCACAAACGGTACTTCTCCTACTACTGCTCGTGCTATTGCAACCAACAATTATGGTATTGCAAATGGAACTGTCAGATCGGATAACGAAAGCAAATCTAGAAGGCGAACATCGGAACGAATCAAAGCCAAATCTCAGCCTGGCCAAGAATCACCTTCTACATCAACAACATCAACAAAACGAATCAGAGAAATTGAAAATGAACGCGATTTCAAAGATTTCAAAGAAGAAGTTCAAATTCTTAAGCGTAAATTGGATGAAACAGAGGAATTTTTAAACTATAATGGAAATGGAAATAGTAATAAGAGACGTGCTGTCTGGGCAGGAATTGGAGCAGCCGTAGGTGCAGGAATTACTGCAGTGGCCCTTAATAGTATGGGTATAGGAGTTCCTGAAATAGTAGATGGAATCTCTAAGATCTTTAATAGTTAAAATTAGTCCCATTTTTCAAGAAAAAAGTTTGATCATCTCTTTTATCTTTATTAATTTCAGAAATTTTATATATCATGATATTCCGAAAGTTTTCTTCAGCTTGACTGATCAATAATTTTTTTTTTTTCCTTTTTTTTGATAGATTTGGGAATATTGTTGGATTATATCGAAAGGTTGCTTCATAAAGTTAGAGGTGTAAAATATCAAGCAGACATTTTGATTCTGCAAATTTGTATATTTTTTATATTTTATTTTTTGCTTATATCTTTTTTTCGATCAGCAATCATAATCAGTAAAAAAATCCTCTATTTACGTGAGCGTTTATACATATATATTTTATATTAAAAAATCCCTCTCTTGATAATCATTATTATTATTAATATCTCATTAAGTGAAAAAACAAAATACTTGTTAGTAATTTTTTGTGATTTTCCGTATATATAATATATAAAAATTATTATTATTTTATTTATTTCTAGTTGTTTTATTGGCAGGAATCAAACATCGTTTTTTTTGAAAAAAAAAAAAAAATGATATTTTTTATTTGGTCTGGTATCAAATTGATTTATATAGGATTTCTCTGTGATTTTGAATTTTATAATTTTTCCTTTTTTTTTTCGCTATTATAACTTGAAAAGAATTCAATTTGTTTTTTTGATCTTTAATTCAAAACCCTTTTTTTTCAAAAAAAAAAATTTTTAAGTTTTCTTTTGAAATTATTAATTTAATTAATTAATATTAATAGATTAAATATATATATATATATATCTGTTATATATTCATTGTAGAATAAATCATTTAATATTAAAAAATTATATTGAAAAGTAAATATTTATTAGCGAACTTACTTGTTTCGACGATCATTTGTCGATCATTTTATTTATTTTTTTTATACCAGTAATTTCAAGTTATGAGATATAATCCGTAATGTATTTACAGGTAACGCTCTTGGGTTATAAATCGTGAGAATATGATCTTTTTTTCCATTAAAGTTAATTGTTTTTCTTAACGATTATTATATTAAAAATGTTTCTTTAAACTTATAATATAACGATAATGTTATAATACTAATAAAATATGTGAACTAAATAAAATTAAAAAAAAATTTTTTAATTTTTTTTAATATAATTTCTAAAAAATACTATTATTGTATGCTATTTTAACTTAATAACTTTTTTTACTAATTAATATATTTTTTTTTTGATTTTACATAAAATATATAAAAATTTTATTATAAATATTTTACTTATCCCTTCAATTGTTTTACCTACAAATTTGCAGACAAACATTTAATTTATGATTAAATATTTTAAAATATATTATTAAAAAAAATTAACACTTCTATAATAATTTTATAATGTTTTCTAAGTAAAAATTCAAAAAAATATAATTATCAAGTGATTTTTTAAAGATAAATAATAAATTATTATAAAAATAATTAAAATTTTAAACTTATATATCTTGCTATCTATTAATCTCAGAAATATAAAAATACTACCATTTAATACAGTATTGGGAAATTAGACAATTTTAGACAATTTTAGACAGGTTATGGGCACATTTTTCTATGTTTAAAACCTTGTCTAAAATATTTAATATGTTCAAAACCCAATACTGATTTAATAGGTCTTAACATAATGAATCTAATAAACTAAATTTTATATTTTTGTAATTATTTTTTTTAAAGACATGGTAATACAATATTTTATTATAAAAATCAAATTTAGTATAAAATACATGAAAATCTCAAAACGAGTACAAAAGTAGAAAAATAAAATTGCTATCTAATATTCTTCACTAGAATATTAGCTTTCACTAGACCAACTAGTTATTCTGTCTAATTCTGATCATAAAGATTCACTAAACAATCATCAATACCAAACTGAATAAAAAGAATTGTTAGAATAACTGGTTATTACAAATCTAAGAAGAGGAACCAATATCGATCATATTTGTAAGAATTATTAATTAGAGTAAAATAATTTAAAATATCTGTATTATTTGCAAATAATATATTAGAAAACTATTTAATGAAAATTTAATATTGGATAAAGCAAAATTGCTTTTCTTTTGTTACTTGATTATATGTAGAGATCTTTCTTTAACTAAAGTTAAATTATATGGGTTGATTGCTAGAAAAATCAGGTTCCAGAAATTTTTTAACAAAATTGAGATTTTTATTGCATTTTAGTTTTTGATATTATTAGATTAAAATGTACTAAGCTCTTAATTTAAGTCAAAAATTTCTCGGAACCTGATTTTTCTAGAAACCCTCCCATATCTGGTTTTCTATATATTATTATAGGCTTGATTAAAAATAAAATTAAAAAAAAAAAAGGATAGAGAAGATAATAAAGAATGATTTGATAAATATTATTAAGGTTGATGATAAAATGACAGAAACAATGTCTTTGATAATATCAATAATAGAGAAATCATGTAGATTTACTTGTAGTAATCATATTAAATGTAATAAATTTAAAAAATTATTAATATTACCTGTAAATTCAGATTTTTGAAGTGAATAATTAAAGTTTTAAATATACTATGAGTCAGAGATCAAGGATGTGAATATTGTTTAATATCAAGATATAGCCAAAGATAATTAAAGTCTTCATTATGACTATTACAATGATAATATTTTCAGAAAGGTAGATATATCTGAAGTTGAATGACTTTTATAAATTGAACTATTAGAAATTACTCAAGAAGAAATTTAAGTCTCTATTATAGCTCCTTGTTTCGTTAAATAATGTAACAGATACTGATCTAATTTGAATAAATTGAAAAATTAAAATCCAGTTTATTTGTAAGTGTTGATATTTGGTATTTTATTTGAAATGATAATAATAGTATAATCTTTTAAAAAGAAGTGTAAGGGGCAATATATAGGTATGTTATTAAATTTAAATATATAGGTGTTTTATAGTAGAAAGGAAAGAAACCGCCAAAAAAATTTTTTTTAATTTTATAAGCTAAATTTTATTTTTTTAATAAAATAAATCCAAATTTAATATTAATTTAAAAAAAATTTTTTTGGTAGTTTCCTTCCTTTTTATTGCAAAATACTTATATAATTAATGAATAGATATAATTTAAGAATATATGTAAGAGAAAGAAAGAATAAAAATTTGCTAACTGATTAGCCTTATTATTATATAGATCATTAGAGTAAGCAATGACTTTAAGAAGTAAAATATTAATTTATCATTTCTCAATAATTTTAAAAATAATAGACCAGAAAATGTAAAAGGAAATTTTAAACATAAGTGAAGAATATTAAAATACATTTGTTCTAACTAGAAAACAAAAACTATTGTAAAGTTTGGAGTTTTTTATTTCATATAAATATGCAGATATAAAATCAACTAATCAAAAATCACGCGTGTGAATAACTGGATATCGTCATGTGACCATATTTATAACTACCTTGCATAGAAGTATATAGTCCTTCATTACACTCCAGACTAATTATATAATTATAGATATGAATAAGAGCTAAGCTATCTATATAAATTAAAATTAAAGATGATAAAGGTTTAATTAAAAAGACTAAAAGGAAAGCAAAAATTTAGCATTGGTGAAATTAGCCTAAATAATAGGAACAGCAGTTGAGAATTCTTGATTAAAGAATCATATATCAAATAAAATATAGAACTTAAATATAATACAAAAGGTGAAAGAACTAAGTTATGTGAACTGTTTATATAAAATATAAGAGACTTTTCATTTAGAAGTAATAGTAAAAATCTATTAAGAATGAACTAATACTATTATTTAGAAATAAATTAGAAATGATAACAAAGGATAAGTACTAAGAATGAGATTATTGGATAAGACAGTAAGAGAATGTATTATTAAATAATGTTATTTTACTTGATCAATGATAGACCAAATATTTTTTTTTAAGAAGATATAATTTGTTGTTATTAATAGAGATAAAATGAGTAACTTTATAACTTAAGGTAGATTATTATCAATGATATTACTATAAGATCAAGTAGTAGCTGATGTATTAAAATTTAAAATGGATTTTAGTAAGTTAAAAGAATATCTTGAATATAGAGTAAATAGATTCTGTTTTTTAAATAATGATCTAAGATCATAATTGAGAGTTGAGTTATTGATGTAGTATTATATAGCAACTTTATTAAGAATAAAATAAGATCTAATAACTTATCTAATAATACCTTGACTAAAATAGGGTAGATTACAATAATTATGTTCTAGTAATGTTCAAAGAGCTATTTAAGAAGATTTTTTCTTATTATCAGAAAGTAAAGCAGTAATGTAATCTTGAGGAATAAAATTATCAAAACAATATTCAGGTTTAAGATAGTTTAAATTTATAGGATTTAAAAAAATAATATTTTATAATGCAATAAATTATTTTGAGATAGCTTCTCTATTGGAATTGCTGACTTTAAGAGAAAGATCATAATATTTCATTAAAAAATTGCCTTAGTTAACAAACTGGTCTGAAGATAAAGTCCTACATTTATTTAATAAAAGAATCCATTTTTTTTTTTTATGAAATGAGAAAGTTGAGAGTTTTAGTATCTTCTTGAATATGAAAATTAGAAGCAGTAAAGATAATTCTTTGTATCAAAAAAGGGTCTGAAGGTATAAAGTAAGTATGTTATAAAAGTAATTATCATATCTTAGATTTTTAAGTTGTGATGGTCAACATGTAATAGCATCATCTGGTAATCAGAAAAATTTTAAAGTTATTTGAGATAAATTTTAGTAATCAAAGAAAGTGGTGATCTTGAAGCCTCTTTGTTAATAATTAAAGCAAAGTATTAATTTGAAATATAATATATTAAAAGCTAAATTATTAAATCCAAATGATAATTTATTATAAAGTATGTTGTTAGAAGTATATTTATTAAAATTTGAGTTTATATTTAATAAAATATGAATGTGAGAAAAATAGAACAAAGCATTCTTTTTGTGAAAAGACAATTAGTTAAATGCAATATTCAAGTTAAGGAATAAATACTTAGTTACAAAAATATCTTAGTTATTTATCTATTATAGGTTTAATATTAAGTTTTAAAATAAAATCATTAATCTCATTTTCTATTTATTATTTAACAAACTTTTTGTTATATAGAGCAGAAATCTAAATACCTAAATATATAATCAATTTATGAGATTTTTTAGTTAATATAATTACTTGATTATTTAAATATGTATTGTGAAATGAGATATTATTAGTAGTTGATTTAAAAGTAATTATAAAGGATTTTTTCAGATAAACTTACATTGAATTAAAATCAAAAAAGGTTTTAGATATATCAAAAATATCTTTAAATTTAGAGCGACTATCAGTGATCCAAATTGTATTATTCATGTAAGCTGAATTAAGTATAGAGGTTGAAATATTATGTTTTTTCATTTTGTTAATATTTAATGACTATGAAATATCTAATATATAGTCTAGATTGAATTTTTGTAAAACAAAACTTATTAAAAAGTTTTATGTGAAAAATAATCTGTATGTTATTAAAAAAATAATTGACTAATAGTAATGAAATTATGTAAATAATATAGTATAATGATCTCTTAATCTAAAATTTTGAAAATACTAAAGATTTACTAATTTTTAAAATACTGATAATAATTATAATTTACAAATTAAATAAAATTTGAAATTATTTAATTTTATATTTACTGTATTATTAATATTTTACTTTATTATTATTTTATTATATAGATAAATCTAATTGTAACATTCTGTTACATGTATTATTTGTAATACTCAAAATTTTATTTAATTAAAATTTAAGATCAGGTGTAATGTCAATAATTTAGCAAATTAAAACAAAAGATCAGTTGTATAATAAAAATAAGAATTTTTTAAAAAATTTCAAAAAATTGTTTGTAACTAAAAATTTTGTCTATGAAACTGTCTTTAATACATTAAGTAAAATTTTTCTAAATTAAATTTTACATTTAAAAATCTTATTTATAAAATATTTAATAAATAATTTATTATTAAGAATAATAAAAAGGGTGTTATAATAAAACATATAATAGAATATTACAAATATATTTTTTCTTATTATGTAATATATTTTTATTATTTTATTATTTTTAGTATATTTAGTTTACTTATATTTATCTATTAAAATAATTAGTTTATAGTATAGTAATTAGTTAATTGTAATAAAAGTAAATAGATAGATTTTTTATTTATATTATAATTTAATTTTTTGTAAGTTTATAAACTTTTTTACAAATATGAATTTCAGTATTAATAAAAGAATTAATTAAAACTTATATCTTTTGCCTCTTTATATTTTCATATAGTCTGATATAATTCTTATACATATTTATAATTGAGTTTATTATTTAAATACTTTAATTAAATTTGTTTATAATTTTATCTTTCAAGTTTTTATACTTGATGAATTTGTTAATTTCAGCATATAAATTAATAAAGTTAAAAATTAGATAGATCTTAATATCTTAACTTAATTAATAACTTTTAAGTAGAAATTTAAGAATATAATTAACTTGAGTTAAAGAATACATACTTTTATAATTTGCTTAAAGGCCAGATCTTAATCCAATTAAGAATTTATAACTAAAGTTAAAAAAAGCATTTATGAAAGAAAAAATTTGTCTTTTAACCTTACTTAACTTAATTAATATATTATAAAAGAATAGAAACAAATTCTAATATAAACTATTAAAATTTGGTTAATAATATGCTGTAGTAAATTCAAGTTATGATTAAAGTAAATAGAAATCTAACTAAAAATTAATTATTTTCATATTAAGTATAAAGTTTTTATTTAAGAAAAAAATATATACAGTGATAGGCAAAAGAAATGTAACAATTTATTTTTAGTTTTAAAGTTTATAACTTATTAATTATATTAGAAATATAATTTTTAATTTATTTTAATTTTAGCTAATTAATAATACTAATTTTATATAATGTAAAAATTTAAATTAAAAATAGTTTTTAATAACTTTTAAGCTTAGAAAACATTTTAAGCAGGCTAATTATTATAAAATTGATACTAGATTTTAATTTTTCTCTATGTAATAATTCTAATAAGCTAAATTTTATTTAAATCAGATCATCTGATCAGAAGATATCACATAACAAAAATTAATATTTTATAAAATTGGTTAAACTAATTTTTTATAAAAAGAAAAAAACTCTTTCTCTCTTTTTTTCAAATTTTTTGAAAACAAAAAAATTACTTAGAAAATAAATTTTTTTTTATTATATTTATTTGCTATTTTGTTGTAACTTAATTATGATATAAACAGCTTAGTTATATCAAATAATTTTTAAGAATTTTAAAATGTAAAAAAAATTTTTTTAAATATATAACTATTAAAAATATACATTATTATATAGTCTTTGATATAGTTTTTAATATTATATATTATTATTTTATTTTATTATAGATGAAGAACATTTTTCATATTAAATGATTATTTGTCAATTTTAATGGTAGTTCAAAATTTAAAATTATCGAGAATTTCCATAATTAATATTATTATAAAAGTTTTTTATAGTTAGGATTTTTTAATGTTAACTTTAATAGTAATAATAGAATTTTTAGCATCTCTGTAAAACCTGAAGAATATATATATAACTCAGATTCAAATTCAAAATTTTAATATAATTTTATATGCTTAATTTATTAGAAACTTTATACAAAATTATCATATAAGTTTAAATTTTACTATAAATTATACAATTTCAGATCTGAGTTTATATAAAATCAAAATCATTTTTATTTTATTTAATTGTTATATTAGTTTTGTGTAATAATATGAATTATTTCTTTTTTTTTAAAAAAAATTATAACAAGTTTTTGCTTTATCTAATAATTGAAAAGTATTATCAAAGATTTGTATATCCTATATATTTAAATAATAAAGAACATTTTTTAGATATTGATGTATAATTAATACATGATTAATGCTTTGAACAGTTCAATTCAGTTTGAATTATAGGCCAATCTGAAACTGAACCAAAAATTTCAGTTCAGTTCAGTTCAGATTATAAATCTTAAAAAATGCCAATCTGAAATTGAACTGAATTGTAAACTGGTAAAAATCTGAACTGAACCAAAAATTTCAAATTAATCTGAAATTTCAGATCATTTAGAACAATAACTTCAATTATTTTAAATAAATGATAACTTCAATCATTTCAAATGAACAATTTTTTTATTGTTCTTTTGGAACAATAATTTAATTATTCTAATTAAACAATTTTTTATTATTTATTTGAAATGATAACTTCAATCATTCTAAATAAATAATTCTTTTATTATTCATTTAGAATAATAATTTCATCGTTTCAATCAAACAATTCTCTTATCATTTGTTTGAAATGATAATTTCATCGTTCTAATCAAATAATTCTTTTATCATTCATTTAAAATGATAATTTTATCATTCCAATCAAACGATTCTCTTATTGTTCCAATCGAATGAATTTTTTATTGTCATTTGGAATGATAATTTATCATTCCAATTGAATGATTTTCTTATCATTCATTTAGAATAATAATTTTATCATTCTAATCAAACAATTCTTTTATTGTTCATTTGAAATAATAATTTTATCATTTTAATCAAATGATTCTTTTATTGTTCATTTAGACTGATAATTTAATCATTCCAATTAAACAATTTTCTTATCGTTTATTTGAAATGATAACTTCAATCATTCCAAATGAACGATTCTTTTATTATTCTTTTAGAACAATAATTTAATCATTTTTTTAGAATAATAATTTAATTGTTTCAATCAACGATTTTTTTATTGTTCATTTAGAATGATAACTTCAATCGTTCTAAAAGAACAATAAATTTAATCATTCTAAATGATCTGAAATTTCAGATTAATCCAAAATTTTCAGTTCAATTCAGATTTTTTCAGTTTAGATTAGATTTATAATTCAAAAAAAATCTGAACTAAACCGAAAATTTTCAGATTAAATTTTTTGCAATCTGAAATTGAACTGAAGTTGATCTGAACTGAAAATTTTCAGATTAATCTGAACCGTTCAAAGCTTTATACATGATTTTATTCTATTTCAGCTAAAAAAAATATTATAAACAGGAGTAAAAACTTAAGAGTTAAATATGATATATTTTTAATTTCAGTGATTAATTCCTGATTATAAGAATTATATCCATATATTTCATAAAAACTAGAAATTACTTATCCAATACAAAGTTATATCCTATAATAAGCTATAACAAAATCTTGTTCATTAAGAGGATTATTGTAATTAATATTTGCAACCTCTATATTTTTAACTATAAATATAATTAAAAAAATTAAAATTTTAGTAAATATTAACATAAAATAATTTTTAATTTAAACTATTTAAATTTACTCAAATTTTGATTACTAGATAAAATTTTTTGCCATTTGTATAATTATTCTTTTTCATAAAATTTAGCAATAGATTGACTTATAAATTTTCATTTATTCTTCCATCTTTTTTCTTTTTGTTTAACAAATTACATTTTAGCATTTTCATTTTAGTAAAAAAAGAAATAATATGATTTGCTTGATTAAGATTAATTGAAGTTGAATTTATTATTCTTGTACTATTTATCTTGATTGTTTGTTTAATATTGTGAGAAGTATAAGCATTATACTTTTTACATTGGTAAATCATTTCTTAAAAATCAATTCTATTTCTAGTAATAAATATTATATCATCGACATCATCAAAATTTTAAAAATTAAAAAAAATTTTTAGATTTTTTTAAAAAAAAATTTAAATTATTTATTAAAATATAGCAACCTGTACTAAATGTATTATTCAAAGTCTTTACTTCAACTATATTAATAAAAGAAAATTGTTTTTTGCATTCATTTAAAGTTTTTGCTTTCTTTATTTATATCTATTTCATTTCTTTCATTTTCTCTTTGTTTCAAAAGATCCATTTCTTTAGCAGTACGACTAATTACTTAAGAAAGATTACAATCATTTGAATTCTCACTATTCTGCATATTTTTATCATTTGAACCAGAAATTTCTATATTATTAGATATTAAGATATATAGCTGAAGTGAATTGATAAGTATAATGTAGGTGTTAATATTCCTAAATATTTGATAAGATTGTATACTATTTAACGTGATTGATCAAATGTATAACAAATTTGATCATCATCTGATCAGATTCATAATAGATTAATTTGATCATTTTCAATAAAATTTTGATTATATTCAAACTGATATCTTAAAATTAAGTAATTTAATTTTATATATACTAATATAAATTATAACATACTACAAAAATCTTTTACTTACCTTTACATACAGATTTATCTTATTAAAAGATATTTTCTTTGAGTTTAACGCTTTAGTATAATGACCTATTTTAGGTACTATTTTTAATAACTCTGCAAAATCAAAATCAATGTTGACTTATTGTGCTGCACTAAAAAAATGTTCATACATTTCTGAATCATGTATTCAAAAAATAAAAGGATATTGATTATAGAATCTCTATGAACTTTTATAAGCAAAACTATTGATTCAACTAATGATGTAAGTATTGCAAATATTTGAGATACTATAAAGTTCTAGTAAAGGAAAATAAACTCAGGATATTTTCGTGCTAATGTATTTATATGAAATCATCAAATTCGTAAAAAAAAATAAGATATTATCATTATTCTTATTTATTCAATAGGAGTAATGTTTTGATTCAAATAATTATCAACTAATTCATCTACATTGATAAAAATAATTAACTTCAATATATATTTTTATTATAAAATTTTAAAAACATATCAATTATAAATAGATATATAAATTTTCCTTCAAATTCAGGTTTAATTTTATTATTAGAATTAAGATAACACATCAGATTTTTTAGGATAGAAAATTTGGTAAGCAGCATTATTGTCTTGCTGATCAAGTTTATATACGTTATATTTATATATAGAACTCTTAGAGTAAATGAGCAATTTTATAAAATGGCCAAATCCTAAAGTAAAATGATTAAGTATAAGAACTCGAGCACTTGATATTGCTACATTATGTTCTGTCTTTTTAGCATATTTAGGATCCTGAACTTGTATTACTAGACCAATATTTAGAAAAATTAGACAATTGAAATCAATGTTAAATAGTATATAGCTAATTCTAAATCTGTTGAGAGTTGATATTTGTTGAACTTAGGTTTGTGTATTAAATTCAACATGCGTGTCATCAGAACTGATCAAAATTATGTGCAATTTAAGTTTTTGTGCAAAATCTAGAAGTAATTTATGTATTTCTAATATTGATTCTATTTTATCTGACTCAAGGTTAAGAAGAGCAATAACGACAGAAGAAAATTTTGGTAATAAGACCTAGTATGTATTAATATCAATATATTAATTTATTAATTACAGTTTTGACTTACTTACAATATATATACTCTCACATATTTGGTAACTGTATTATTCTCTTTGATTTTATTAATTGTGATTGAAATATCATCATATGTTTTAATATTTGTTTTATTATTTAAAAATATAGAGCTGATAATACATCTAATTTGTAAAGAATACTGAAGATGAAACTTCAGTTTAGTATTATTTATCATAGTCACGATTGAATCATTATAGCTGATAGAATTCAAAAATCATTTGAACTGAATCATATTCTCAAAATAAAGAGATAAGTCATTTAGCATATCTTTAAAATTAGAACATAAATGCTTAAAAATAAAAAATTGTTATCTGTTATTATAATATATTTAACATAATAAGAATATGACAAATATTTTTATACCTAATACTTTAAATTATTAATTCCTCTAGATTTTGTCAGAATAGATCTAACATATATTAACTATAAGTACTAAGAATTATGAAAAAATTTTTAAACTCTTCAGTATATTTCAAATTTTGTGTGAATATGTTTTTTCTTTTCAAATTACAGCTTGTAATATAACATTATAAAGACCTTTAAAAACTGGCTTTTATCAAAAGCATCTTGGATACCTTTTTCTGCTAATTTTATCCAGATATTAAATGTTATTTTAGATTCGTTATCTTTGATTATTGACCAAATGATAATAAGGTCAGAATATTTTAGATAATTTTTTAGAGGATTATTTTTAAAATAATGTATTGGAAAATATTTTAACTTTGAGATAGGTGGTTTTATTATAGCAATTCAATTTTGTAAAATTTTATTACATTTTAAACTAAGACAGTTATTACAAATGGTTTGATTAGTATATTCTTTACATTTCATAGAACAAATATAGTTACCTTAATTAAATTAATAAAAAATAATTAATCAAAATTTTTTACGTGATTATATAGTTATATAATTAAAAATAGCATTAACTTATAATCACAATCAATTTTTCATATTACTTCTATATATAATTAACAATTTAACTGATGTTTTTGTGAATAATCTAGCTTCTTATGTGAAAAATTTCTTGAAAAAAAATCACAAAAAAGCTCCTTTACAATAACTCAATTTTTCTAGTCCTATCAAACTGAGCAGAAGTACAATTGATATATTCATGAATAATATTAGATCTAAAACTAGAGCAAGATTTTTATTTATTATTTAATGAGATTATCATATCATCATCACTTAAAATTTCATTTTCACAATCATTTTTCACATCACTTATTTCGTCAATATTAAACAAATCATCATCATTCATTTTTTCATCATTATCACTTTCCTATTCTTTAGCACTGCTAACACTATTGTTATTTCTAATTTTCTTTGATTTAGAAACTAGTTTAAAATAATTTAAGATTAACTGAATTCCTTATTTAGCTAAATATCCTCTACTATTAACGTGAATATTTAAAAAAATTTCATCATAATAATAATCCAATTTAATAGTTTTGTTATAATGATAAATAACCTTTTTTATTTGAATTATATGAGTACACTCACCTAGCAAAAATGACTGACTTTACCAAAATCAGAATAATAATACATACATTAGCGTCATAAGAAAAAAATTTTTTTTATTAAT
>CAJVPP010002051.1:0-16569 GCA_910592005.1 Funneliformis mosseae
AATATTAAATTAATGAAATAATTTGAAATCTTTTAATTTTGGTCAAAAATTAATACTTTATAATCATTAGTTAAAAAAAAAATACAACAATATGAAGACTTTACACTCTCATTTACTTATTATATCAAAAATTTTTCTACTATAGTTAAATGTATTTATTGCTATTCTTTTTCAAAATACATATCTAATGGCTTATATAAATTATGTAATTATTATATTCAAATAGAATATTATGATAGAATTATTAATAAATCATATCAATAAACTTCAAAATTACCTGTTCAAATAATTCCTTTAAAGTAATTTATTTATTAATATATATTTCAATTTCTTTCATTTTATTTATATCAACAAAAAGTTATCCAATCATATACTTAAGATCAGAATATTTTGTATTAATTCAAATGGAAGGTGATAAAACCTTTTGTTATGCAATATCTAGTTTAATTTTTACTGAATTGATTGTAGTAATTTCACCTTTAAAAGCATTAATTTTAAATTAAATGATAATTATATAAGTTATATATAATGATTAAATTGATTGAATTTAAAATACAACTTGCCTTTATTTTCATTTTAGAATGAGTTAATCAAAGTTAAAATATTATATGCAAATCTTTACGCAATAATAGTGCAATCTTTGGAATATTTAAAGTTTTTCAAAAAATTACAAGTAAAATGCTTAAAATATTATTAATAATATCAGAAAAACTGATGCTCAACCAAGATTTTTATAATATGTTAATAAAAGTTTATAGAGAAATATATATTAAATTTGTAATTAATAAAACTTATTGTATTATAGAATATAATTATTATAAGTAAAAATTACACAATTTTCTTTTTTATTTATATTAATTTAAATTTCTTATTTTATTTTATTAGGCCTGAATGGAGAAAGTTAGGTTGCTTAAAAGTTTTAATTCACTTTTATTTTACTTCTTATTACTACTTGTTTCTAAGATGATGTAGAAATAATTTATCAAAATTTTATTATTAATTTCAATAACTTTAATATAATTTGCAATTCATATTTTTTTCATCTTAAATAGAATATATGGTAAAAAGAAAGTGTATCTGTGAAAAAAATTTAGTGAAAATAGCTAAAATTATTAATAAAATTAATAATAGTTAATGCATAATTTATTATTCTTCTTCAATGAAATATTACCTTTATTGCAAGATAAATCAATAGAAATAATAATTAACATTTATCATAGAATCTTAAAAGTTCTAAAGAAATCAAGTTATACTTTAATGAAAATCTCAACATTTAAAAGTTATGATAACAATAAATACTTTTAGATTAGGTATAAATTCACTTAATATTCACATTGTTATTCATTATACATTTCTATTTAGTATAAATTAGTATTTTATATATTTGTAATAAAAATTTGAAGTATTAGTTATAAGAAAATTTATCTTTTACTTTTTATTATATAGGTAATTTTATACAAAAATCTGGATAAGCAAATTGAGATGAAAATCTAACAAAAAGTATTTTATTTTATTTCTAAAATAATATTAAAACTGTATATATAATAATTATAGAAAGTCATAGAAGGTACTATGAATTTTTTTACTATGAATAAAAAAATTATTATTCAATATAAATATTTTTTTCTTGTAGTAATTTTAATAATAAATTTACATTTATTGATAACATACAATATCTAAATAAGAGGCAAAAGAAGATATTTAAAATTGTTAAATATTGTAAAAGTATTTATAAATATTATATTCAATAATTTATATCTTACTATTCATAGCAGTCTGATTTTCAAATTTCATAATATACAAAATGTGATTATTGCAAAAACTATTTTAAAGATCTTTTAAAATCTGAAAACATAAAAGATAACGTAATTCATTTATTAAAAGTTATTATTACTGTGATAGAATTTGTGAGAATGAGAAATTAATTTACTTTACTTATTAATATTATTTATATTTTTACTAAAGCAAATAACAATAATATCAAAGAAAAGCAATTAAATTCTTTACTAATTTACAAATAAAGTTACAACAAACTCTTTAATGATTTAAGAATATTTCATATTTATTTGACAATTTAATTGTAAAAGAATTACTGTATATTGTAGACCATAGTACTCCCCATGTATAGTACCTCTTCAAAAAATTTTTGCATAATTTTAAAGTATCCGGATACTATATACAGAAATTTCAATTTTAGTCATCAAAAATTTGTTAAGTATCCAGGGTATAATACTAGAAAATATTATTTATGATGTATAATATTTGGATACAGAATTATTTTTATTAATAAATTACCGTTACATATTTTTTTTGAAAGATTTTGCAAAATTTAATAATATTATATAATTTAAAACAAATAAACAATTTATTAGAATAAAATGAAAAAAAAATTTAAGAAAAAAATAAAGGAAAAAAAATCAATAATTCAACAATAACTAAACTATTACATTTACATTTTTCTCTGTTTTTGTTTTATTTATCAATCAATTAAGTCTATTTTATTTTGCACCAGCTCCTTCTCCTTTCATCTTACTATAACTTTCATTATTTTTGTTATCAATTTTATTATTGATTTCATTTGCATTATTTTTAATATCTCAATTATTTTTATAATTATCTTCTTCAGAATATTCTTCATCACTACTTTAATTATTAGAATCTTTTATCTCTTCGTTATCATTTACTGGATCAAATTTTTCATAATCAAACAATAAATCATCTTCTGGTCCATCAAATTCTATGAAAATGTCATAGCATTTAAAAGAATTTTTTATAAGATCAACACTAACTTCTTCCTATGAATATTTTACCCAAGTTACAATAGTTAAATAAGAAGGTCATTTTATTTTATTTGTAGCAGTAAATATATGATCATTAGAGACTATCTATTCATTATATTTTTCTTTTACCTAAATTGTATAATTAATATAAATTAAAATATTATAATAAATATATAAAATTAAATTATAAATAAAAATTTAATTTACCTTTGACTTAAAACTTTTATTAATTGAAACATCTAATGGTTGTAATTTTGAAGTACAACTACTAAGAATTATGGCAATATTAGTATTTTTTTAACTAATCAATTCTTTATATTATTTACAGCAGTGTTGTTATAGGACATTGATGGGACATTGATGAGATACTGATGGGATATAGATAGGATAAATAAGATATTAGAGATATAGTATGGGACAGGTTAAGACATATAACTAGAACATATAGCTAGAACAACAAATCTCTAAGACATCAAAAATGAATATCACTGATCTATAGTATGATCACGAAAGGTATTAAAAACTAAAAGAGAATGTAAATTTTCAAATAAATTTTGTGAAGTTCACACTCTTTCAATCTACTATAACATTTTATTTTCATTTACCTATTTCTTTTCATTTACGTGTATATGAATGTTATCTGAAAATTTTTCTTTTGAGATTTTTTTTTAGTTTAAAAATACATACAGCAGAAAGTTTTGTACCATCTACTATACATCTAAGTATAATTGTAAAAGAAATTTATTTATACTCCATTTACAAATTAATACAGTTTTCTCTTTCTTTTATTGATTATAATATTACTAGGTGAATTAAATCACATTAATATTTCATCCATATTTTCTATGTACTTCAATAAATATTTATATTGCATTTTCATATATAATATATAACTCAAAAAGGATTAAAGTTTAATTAGTTTAAATAGCAAATATTGTGCTACTATTATTTTATGACATTTACTTAAATCATACCTTTCTAAAAAACCATCAAGCCATATGCTTGAAAATTTAAATCTAATAATACTTGGATTATTTAACATAAATTTCTGATTTTTAGATAAAGTAATAGCTTTATAAGTAATTAATTTTTGGGTTATAGTATTTTTATTAGCTCTTTTTCAGTAATTCATAAAAATAAATTATCTTTTAAATCTAGATATTTAAGAAGTTTTCCTGGATGGATTTTTGCTATATGAGTCACTGTTTCTAACATTTTTTCCTTTTTTTTAACCTAATTATAGACTTGTTTTAGTTCAATATTAAATTTTTTTTGCTATTCTATAAATATTTCTTCTATTATTTTCAAAAAGTTTACTACCATAAGTTTTTTTCTAACATTCCACTGTCTCTGTTGTTTTTGTGATAATCAATTATGTGATTTTTTATTTTGTTTCTTTTTAATAACTATGGTGCAGATCATCTAAAAGTCAAACAGTCCAAATTTTTTTTTGTCAATCATAAATATATCATGGAATCTTTATCCAATTAAAACAAGTACGTTATTAAAATTACATGTAATTTAATATCAAAATTATTGATTTTGTAATTATAGTTTAATTTATAAAGCAAAAAAAAACTTTTAAAATTAAAAAAATAATTATTTAATTTGTTTTATTTAATTCTTTTAATACATTTTTAGGAATTTTTCTGTGTGATTTATATTTCTTAGCAGCATATTCTACTAAAAAATTTATTTAATATATCATTTTTTATAAATGAGTTAAACAATATATAAAACTTACTTAAGTCCTGTGACAAATTTTCCTTTCTTATCCTGGTTTGTATTTTTCAATGCAGCTTTTCTTTTTTAAGTTCTAAAAAAAAAATCAATTAATATTGTGTTACAAATTTTTACGTGAGAACATTCATTTCATTGAATAAAATCGATATCACATAATTAATTGTATATTTAAAATTTAAGCATTTTATAAGAAAATTGTCAATTTTCAAATGTTTAATGCTCAAAAATTTTCTAGTTAATTAAAGATTTGAAATCATAAATTTTATTTTCCATTGTTTATAATATTATTATTATAGATTGTTTTCTCTTTATAATATGTAAAAAAAAAGTTTTAGGATTTTGGAATTTGATGATTTTATTTCTATTTATAGATGATTTATATTATATCATTTTATATTTTGCATTACAAATAAAAGATAAAACAAATTTTGTAAAATAAACGCGTAAAAAGATATGTAAAATAGCGAAACTTAAAAAATAAGAAAAGTATATTCATTTTTTCCCAATAAGGTGAACAGCTTCAAGCTATCAATAAGAATAAAATGAAGTATATTATGAAAAAAATGTAGATTTTTTAATACTATATTCAGAATTGTCAGTTAGGTGTAAGATGTATTACAGATAATTAACAGATCATGTTAGTAGTAAAGGGTATTATATATGGTAAGTATCTGAAGTATTTTACAATTTCTGTACCCCTCCTATATATAGTATTCACTAGTGTAATATATCTCTGGATATGGCAAAAAACTTCTAAAATTTGTAAAAGACCCAGGGTATTATAGCTTACAATATACGGTAATAATATATTAATCAATTAAAATAATTAAGATAAAAAGTTACTAAATATTTAAGATACATTACAGATAACTGAAATTCTTAATGATAAATTGTAAGCAAATCTAACTAAAATAACTGAAAATTTTTGTTTACTTTTGAAAAACTTTCTAATAAAAGAATTTTTCTTAAATAATCCTTTTATGCATAATCAAAATTTGAGTAAATTAGCTAATATACTATTTCTAATTTAACTTTATCTTTTCAAAAAGTTTATTAATTTTTAGTAAATGAATATAAAAATACTTTAAGACTTATAAATTTTACCAATTCTATAAAATTAAAAGTTTAAAATATAACAATAATTATATTCTAATAAACTTTTTTTTTCTACTAAAATATCAAGTTTATATATAAATTTTGATAATAAGATTTTAGAAGATTTTAATAATAATGATATTTTATTAAATTTTATACTTATTTTTCAACCTTTAATAAAAATATAAGAGTTAATAATAATTGATTAAGAAAAAAAAAAAGCTAAATTAATTTAAAAAATTACTTATTTTAATAGTAAATTTCAAATTTTAAAGTAGGAGAACATAATAATTATAGATCAATCTAAGAGGAGATAATTATCTAATAATAAAATCTATGAAACTTAATAAAAAGAAAAATCTATATTAAAATTTATAAAATGTAAAATTTTTTAAACAAACTTTTAGAAATATAAAATTTAATGTTTAAATAAGTAATCTTAAACTCATATCAATTTTATTTAATCTGATTTCAGATTACATCAATTACTTTGATAATAGATATATTTATTTTTTTTTAGCAATTATTATATAAATAATAAAATGCTTTTAAATTAAGTTTATATGAATTAAAAGTTTTATTAACTTGGTAGATATTTTTTTTTAAATTTACAAAATCTTGTTGGATGCAATTTTCACATGCTTTGATGTAATTTATTTGATGATCTATTTCTGAACAGATTTATTCTTTAAAGAAGCTTCTGTAATACAATCCTACCTTTATTTTCATTGATACGGAAGTTAATTCCTTTTTTTTTTTTTTTTTGAAAAATTCAGAAAAAAATTTTGATTGGTGGATAATTTGAAACGATAATATAATAATAAAGGTGATTTCAATATTATATAAAGGTTGCATAATTTTTAAAGTGAAATTTTTTTTTGCTAGCAAAAAGTAATATGAGAATTAAATTTGGCATCCCGAATCTTAGGAGGTTCGTATATCATACTAGTTCTTTATTTAGTATTTCAATGATGTATATCGTAATCAAAACCAGCCTTCTTTTAGAGTCGGGAGGTAGAGTCCGGAATAAACTTTAAAACAATTTGATATAATCAGTAAAGCGAATATTGGGAAACATCGAATTATAATTTATTTCTTGGCAATTTTACATTCAACTGATCCCATCTGATCAAATATCATACAATGGGATAAAAAGTTAAAAAATTTCATGGTAAAATTACCATTGAAAAATTTGAGTTTGTAATGTTGTATCACATATGACAATAATATTGACAAACTGTGTTTTCTAAGAAAAAACGGCATTTAGCGGTTGAGATCTGAATCTTTTTTTTTTAAAAAAAAAAAAAAGAAAAGAAAAAGGAAGAAAGTTTCCTAAAAGAAAAAAAAATACCAAGACGCATTTTAATTACAAAAAAAAAAAAAAAAAAATTTTATTATTATAAACGGATTTTCATGTGCAGGGGTTAAATTTAGAAACAAAACCAAAAAAAAAAATTTTTTTCGTCCGAAATAAAAAGTAGTAATCTTTGGTATTGGGAAAAATAAACTTGGTGAAAAATGATTGGTATCGGGAAGAAATGGAATTTTGTTTGTTTATATTATAGGAAATTCTTGACGCAAGCAGGATCGTTTGATATCCTTTATTTTCATAACATACCTAACCATATTAGAATGCAAAATGTCAATAAAACGAAATTTATTAAGAAGTGAAAAATTTTCATTTACATAAACAGTTCTTTAACTCCGTGTTTTGAAAATTCACCAATCAGTTTATATGCATTGTTTGATTTAGTAATGATCAATTTTTTTTAAAAAAAAAAAATAAAAAAAATAATTTTATTTTATTCTTTTATTATCCATTTTTATTTTTTTTTGTTGAGTTTACAGTAGAGTAACATCTATTATACAATAGTCTAAACATTAGATGCCCTTACATTAACATTAACGGAACTTCCCTTACGTAATGAAATTAAAGTAAAACTTTTTTCTATTGCACACAAAAAAAGATTAAATATGTAGTTGATCGAAATTTATTAGTCACATTTTCCTCGTGGACTCATTACATATATATATATATAAGGTGTTAATTTATTTTTTTTCTTTATAATAAAAAAAAAAATCTTTTTCCTTTTTTTTTATTTTTTTTGAAAACTTCTAATATATCGACTGTAAAATCTCATAACAAAACTCCTCTCAAAATAAAAAAGAAATATACACTTTTATCTTTACAAAGATGGTAGAAGATATCCCAGATTCTATGATAGATGTCAAAGCATTTCTTTTTGATATATTTGAAACGACAGTAAGTTGGAGAACAACATTAACTCAAGAATTATCGTCATTCGCAACCTTGACATCAACTCGATGTTCAACTCAAACTTTGTTAAATAAAAATTGGCATTCATTCGCACAAAAATGGAGAAATGGATATAAAGCGTACATTAATTCCACGAATTCAGGAAAGACACCGTTTTTGTCGGTTGATTCATTAAATCGAAAACTTATAGAACAATTAATTGCGGAATTTGATATAGTTCATTTATGGTCGGATGATGAAATAGAAAATTTAGTTAATATTTGGCATAAATTAGATCCTTATAACGATACCATACCCGGTATAACGAGACTTGGTAAAAGATATATTAATGCTGCCTTAAGTAATGCCAACGTTAGATTATTAGTCGATTTAAAACGGAATGCAAATTTATCCTTCGATTATATGTTTTCTGCGGAATCTTGGAGATGTTACATACCTAACCCTAAATTGTATTTTGGTAGTTGTCAGATGTTAGATTTAGATCCTGAACAAGTCGCCGTGGTTTCTTCTAATAAAAACGATCTAAAAAAAGTCAGAAAATTAGGCTTGAAAACCATTTTTGTACAACGTGAAGAATACGAAGATGATGTTACGACGGAAAATGGTGAAATAAATGATCAAGATGAATTGGAATATACTAATGAATTTGGTGGTCAAGCCAATCATGAATTTGATTTGATAATTAATGATTTAGAAGAATTAGCTAAAATTATGGGTTGTTAGGATCATTCGCGTAATCCATTTCAAAATTATTTGTTCCAATTTTTTTTTTCCTTTCTTTTCTTACATATAGCATACATTTAATTATTTATAATAATAGATTAGGATATTACAAAATAATTAATTTTTTTTTTTTATTTTTTTTTTTTGTCTGGTTACATTGGAAAATTAATTTTATTGTCAATTATTATTTGTTCCTTATTTGACTATTTAATATTGATAATGTTTAAGAACAATGAATTAATCATTTCTTTTGATTGAAATATCCAGAACATGTGAAATTTTTTTTTATTGATATGCATTGTCAAATTATTTTGTTTTTCTATCTTATGTGTCGGAAGTGAATCCCTTATTTCTTTAATTTCCGTAAGGAAACATTGACTAAATTTCGTATTAGGCTAAATAAATGCAGTTAGTTCATCTTTTAAATGAGATTAACATGTTGGATTTCTCCCGAATATATATATAACTGTAATTTTGTGTGACAAATGGCTATCGCATATCTCGTGATTCAAACTTTAGGAACTTCTTGTCGCCCGTAACTTTTTATTGCTAAAAGATCTGGAATCTTACCAAAAAATGTCAACCAAAGAACCAGCTCAGAAAACCGATCATGCTTCTAGCGATAGTGAAAGCGAAGAGGGGATTAAAAATAAGACACACAGGTATAATCTAACTCCTGTAGAAATTCAACGCCTACAATTAGAAAAATTATTAAGAAAAGCAGATAAGCCAGTTAATATTCCTGAAATGGTAGATAAACCAAAATTAAAACCTCCAAAGGATATCGTAAGGAATGTTCAAGGTATGAGCGAATGTTTTAAATATGAATTTTTTTTTTTTGTTTTTTTTTTATTGAATTATATTTTATTTGAATTTATAAGGATCTAGTGCCGGTGCGGGTAGTGGGGAATTTCACGTTTACAGAGCTCATCGTCGTAGAGAATATACCAGATTGAAGATCATGGAGGAGGAAACAAAAAAGGTTCAATATCTTAGCATCCTCTGACAAACTCGTTTCGATTTCATTTAGATTTGATTTAACCAAAGATCTTTGATCTTTAGGAAGAAGAAAAACGTGAATTCGAAGCAAAGATGGAGGTAGTTAAAGCACACGAGGAGGAAAAAACGGCAAAAAAGAGAGCAAAACGACAAAAGAAGAAACAAATGAAAAAACAAAATATTAAAAAGGCAAAGACAAAACAAGAGGATAAAGACAAACAAACCGATACCAATGATAATAATAACTAGGAAACGGGGACCGTTGTCAAGTCCGGAGCGATTTATCGAATGATATACTTATTTGGTAATAGTTGTGTTGTGATGAAACTAAGACCCTATCATTAGTTACGAAAATAGTAGAGAATCGGTCGACAAAACTAAATTGGCAATGATGTTATGGTATGTGTGGTGGAAGCTCCTAGTTGAGAAAGATTAGAAAATGTTTTTGATCAATAATTCAAGACGGAAAAAGATTGTTAGTTATTTGTAAATTTTGATGGGCGTATAATATTGAAACTTGTTTTTAACTGAATTGAATTGTTAAATCTTTTTGGTGACCAATCAAAAATTTTCAAATTCTCAAATTAAAAAAAAAAATTTGATTTATTTAATTCGGAACCTAAACAATAATTACAATCTTCTAATAATTTAATGGAATAAATATGAGGCTTGTCCTATAACGAATAATAAATATAAAAGAAATAGTCTTTATATCAAATTAAATATACCAATAAAGAATATGCAGAAAGTTAATATCGATTCATGTGCCGATCAAAATTGCGTCTCATTTCTCATTACTTTCAACCTAAATCCTTTTCAATAGAGGAACTAAAATCCTCAACCGCACTATAAATTTGGCAATTTTTTTGTAATCAAAAAAAACCTTTAAAGATTCGGATAGTATTTTTTCTGGTATGGTTGATAACTTGTTAAGTCCGGCTAGGAAACCATTGTTAAGGGACCTATCACGAAACGACTCAATCGGGACATTTTACGGACTAATTAGACTAGGGAACGGGGACCGTTGTTAAGTCCGGAACGATCTTAACCAAAAAATTTCACACTGGTATTTGCTTTACGCATATCAGCATCAACTCAATTATTGAGCGGGGGGGGGGGGAAGCGGACATCTTGAATCAAACAGCATAGAATTATATAGTCCTTCGCTACGCTCCGGACTAATAAAGACATAAGTACAGAATTAAAGAATGCATCCTCGAATTCAGATTCGGAAGGGAATAATGAGTAATGATTGAATAAATATTTAAACAAGCGAATAGGTCTAAAGATTTATGTGAACGATACAAATCTACCTCAAAAATTTTTAAATATTAATAATATCTGGAGTTTCCAAGAAATAATAACTATTCTAGAACTTGGGTTTTCTCTTCCTTCCTGTGTATTTAGAGTCCAATGGCACTTCTTTATTCCCACGCATACGGGCAACGTCTTTTTTACGCAATACCCAATCCTTATCTTTAACTGATTTACGTTGCTTTCCTTTTACCTTTTGTCGTTCATTTATTCTAAAAAAATAAATAAATAAATTATATTGGTTTTTTTTTTATTTTTTTTTAAAAAAAATTATTTTAAACAATTTTTAACATAGTAACAAACCTTTGATTTGAATAAACTACACCGGTTGGTTCACTCTCTTCTTCACCTAAAGCCTGTGGTATTTGTTGTTTTTGTTTACCAGGCATTTGCCCAGCAAATAAGCACAGATAATATTTTTTAGCCTTTTTACTATTAGGGTAATCTACTACTAGACCTCCTTCAAACCCACATCTCATTGCTACACTCATAATTAATTCACATTGATCATCGTTCTCAGGATAGAATTGAAATACTGCACGAGCTCCGCGTCGTAGTGATGCATATAATGTTGAGAAAAACCGATTTAATCGAGCTTTTGGATTATGAGATTGCTGATCAGCGTTACAAAGCCATTGTAAAGCGGAAATACTTTTTTTTTTTATCAAAACAAAATAAAAAAAAAAGAAGTTAATATTAATAAATGAACTAATAATAATGGTATTCATTTACCTTATCGCGCCGTCAAATGTACCCGGTCGAAAACCTATCCCTTGACCAGCGTCTTGTAAAAACAAATCGCCTTCAACTTCTCGATCCAATGCGACCTCTAAGTAAAAAACACGCGTTAACATCAGGACATATATAAAAAATATCGCGAATATGATACAATACTTAACGTAACATAGATGGAGAGATATCCAATCCCACCCATATATGACCTTCTTCATCCAAGATTTCTCCGCTTAGTCCCGATCCGCAACCTATATCGAGTAAGAAACACGTTTCATTTTCTGGCAAATTCAAAAGTTCAAGGGCTCGTAATGACTAGATAATAAAAAAGTAAGTAATTAAAATTAAAGACCTAAGATATTTAATCGAGTTATAAATTGATTTACCATTTCTGCTTGAACACTTTGTATTCTTGAACTAATGAATTTATAAAAAAGAATTAAAGATCAAATTAATTAATTGAACAGTATGAATTAATTAACGAAATAATTTCTAATTTGATTTTATATTTTGAGTTTCTCACTTTGATGTATATTTCCTCGCTTCATCATCATTATAAAACTAAAAACGAATTAATAAATTTTAATTTTATGTAAAAAAATAATTAAAAAAAAAAAAAAAAATTACAATTTCCGGTGGGGCTTTATGTTCTGGTCGAGACATTGTTGTACTTGAATAACTTGAATAAAAAAATCAATTCGAAAAAAAAAAATTTTTTTGTTCATGATGATATCACGTGATTCTCAGATCAAATAAAGTCGCACGAATTTTTAATTTTTCTTGTTCGTGAAAGCAGTTCTGCCTTTTATATTATCATTGAAAGGAATAAAATATTTTCAATTCAAAGGAAGCCAACTTAAAATATTCCTAGCAATATAAAATCTAAAGAAAATAACTTCGATTTGAGTAATTTTGAGGAACGACCTTCTGACGAAAGAAATAAACACGTTTGGTCAATAATACTTTTCGTGGAGTCAAAACAAATAATACTCAAGTCGTAGTCGGAGTTTCATTTACTGGTAAGCCATAATAAATTCAGTCAACTTATTTTTTTCGTCTTCATTGCCAATTACTTCTTTTTTTCTCACAGTCAACTTGTATGTTTGACATTTATTTTTTTATTTAGTACGCGTTCATCTCACTAAAGTCGCTATATTTGGGTGCAGAAGTGTGGGGTTGTGTAAGCAAAATTTTCTTTGGGCTATATTTTCTCATCTACCTTACCCTTCACTACCCTCATACGTCCTTGATAATATTATACCCTTACAGAAAACGACTTAAACATCTGCTATGAAAAGAGTTAGATGATCAAAAAGGGTATATTTTTTTAAAATGTTGCAATATAAATTATTATGGAATATAATCCATATTCTTTCAAAACCATCCTTGTACTTTAAGGTTTTGAAATTTGTTCCCGGTCAATAGCTAGAAAGCTATACCACAACATATTCTTAACAATTATATTTACATTTTCTTATCATGTTTTTATAAATATTTTATTCCTTACAATTATTATGTATTATATATTATTTTTATTTACAAATTTAGATGGTTTATAGCATAGCAATTTATTATGGAATATAATCCATATTCATTCAAAACCATCCTTGTAATTTAAGGTTTTGAAATTCGTTTCTGATCAATATCTAGAAAGCTATACTACAACATATTCTTATTTTAATTTTTATATATTATCTTATATAGTTTTTTATTCAAATTGTAATTTAACTCTCAAGTGGTTTTAAAAATATTAATTACATATATCATGAAATTTAAAATCTGTTAATAAATTAAAAAAAATATATTTTTAAAAATTTTGTATTAATTTTCTAATAAATTCAATTTTTAGATAATTTTCATTAAAGTTAATTTTTAGTATTATTAAATTATTTCTTTAAAGTAATAACTTAAAGTTTTATCATCTAGTATTAACTTTTTTGATATAAGAAAGTATTTGATATTGTAATATTATTGTATTTCTTTAGCTTTTTTGCTGTATTTGGTTGTTTAATTGTATTGATTGTTAGTATTTATATAGTTTTTGTTGATTTTAATAAAGGCAAATAGTTTAGAAACTTATTATATCAAAGTATGATTGTAATTTATATCTTGAAATAATTTTATTAATATACACTACCTTCAGAAAAGTATCTGATTAAGCTTTTTCTAAAATTATTCAAATCAGATATATACAGTCAACTCTTGTTATAACAAACTCTATATCCTAGACCTCAACTTCATTATAAGGTTATAATAAAGATTTTAAGAGATTTGATTGACCAATTTGCTATAACAAGAGTATTTTTATTATATTTGTTCAAAAAATTTGTTATATCAAGAGTTCGCTATATTAAGAATTGACTGTAATTATTTATATATTATACATTATTTACAAATATCAAAAATGTATTATTTTTGTATACAATTCTGTATACAAATTTCTTATAAGAATAAAATCTGTTATTTTAATATAACTATGGAGTTTAGTATAATATATTGTAATATAAATCTTATAATAGCATAAAACCTACTGATAGCTATACTAAATTAATAGATTTCTTAGCATGAAAATTTGAAAGATTTAAAGAATTTTTGATAAAACCTAATGATATAATGCTCTTATATTAGAAAATTACTGTAATTAGAAATTAATTAGACAATTTAGTCAGAAACTTGCTAAAGTTATGTATTTTTTTTAACTTAATTTTAAGATCATTAGTTTTAGAAGGTATTAAATTTTTTTAAAAATACACAAAAATGAAATAAATATTGAATAATTTTTATTTAATATTTATTTATATTTATTAATTACAATAAATTTGTCTAATATATTTAATATTTAGTATGATCTTCTTTAGCAAAAATAATTACATAAATTTGAGAAAGTATTAAATTAATAAAGTTTTAATATATTTTTTTGAGAATCAACTTCTATTTTTCAATAATCATTTTTTCTAACTCTTGAATATTAAATAGTTTGAATTTATATTTTCAAAATTCAAACTCAATAATTGATCAAAGTTCCTCAATAAAATTAAAGTTAAGACTCTGAGGTAATTATGCAAATATTCTACTTTACTTAAAGAAAAAATTTTTGTGCAATTTTTGCTATATGTACTGATGTATTATCTTCTTAAAAATAACCTTTTTTGACTTTTTATAATTATTTTTTAAGGGTTGATATAACATAAATTTCAAGAATTTTATGATAGATTTTATCAATAATAGAACTAATATTAATGAATAATAAGTCTGAGATTAAACTAGAGTTCTGAACAAGTTAAGTTAACTCATAAGTCACATAGCTTAGTTGAATTTAAATCAAGTTAAGTTTATATTTTTTTAACTCGATAATTTGTGAGTCAAATTGAATTTGAGTTAAGTTATATATTTAACTTAACTTGATTTAAACTCGACTTGAACTCAATTTGACTTAAGTTGACTTAAAACAGTATTATTAATAAATTAATATTTTTAAAAATTATAATATTATTAATATATAGTATTAATAATAATTTAATATAATAAATTTAATATTAGTGTTCCAAAAGGGTCAGGTCAAATCCGGGTCATTTGACCTGACTTGTGTTTAAAATCTGAATCAAGTTTATCATTATTTAACATAAATCCTATATTCAACCTGACCTGTCAGGTTAGAGTCATACCTTTGCTTGACCCAGGTTGACCCTGGGTTGATCTAGATTTAATCAATATTTAATAATCTTAGATTTAAAATGTTTATGTTACGTGATTTTTAATTTCTAACTTTATTTGTGATTTGTATATGAAAATGAGCGAGACTGAGAAAACAACTCTTGAAAAGTGTCCTTCTCTAAAAAGTGAACTTTTTACTAGAGAACTTTTTGAAGAAAAAGAACTTCCACAAGAACACAAAAATGCAAAAACTCATCGAGTGGTTAAGTGCTTAAACTGCCCGTAAGTATTTTAGAAAAAAAATAAAAATTTGCTTAAATATTCATAAGCATTTTTATAAAAAAATTAATTATAAATCTAATCTCTTAAATTTTAGGAATAAAACATAATTTCACAAGATTAGTAATTCAATACAACAAATCTTTAGCATCATTTAGAATGTAATCATTTAGAGAAAAACCCAAAAAAGCAAAGAATTTAATGGTTGAAACCCAAAGCACATTGGATGAATTTGTAAACATACAACAATTTCATCTAAGGTATATTAATAAATAATACATAAAATGGAAAGATATGAATATTAAAAATAGTTTATTTTTAAGTTTACACAAAAAGGTTTTCGCGAGTTCATTACTAAATAGGTGATCGATGATGATCAACCATTTATAATATTAGAAAATAAATATTTTCGAAAGATGATAAAAATATTAAATTCAGATGCGCTGGTCCCATTAGCAGATACAATAAAAAATGATATATTAGAAAGTTTTGTAGTGAAACAAAAAAAAATGAGTAAATTGTTTCAGATAATTTAAATATATGTATAAATTTTTTTTTTAAAATTTTTATTTTTATTTTATTAAACAATTTATCTATTTAATAGAGTGCACCTGGGAGAATTTCTTTTGCAATTGATTCATGGACATCAATAAATAGTTATTCCTTTTTAGCTATAACAATACACTGAATTACTAAAGATTGAAAGCTTTAGGATAAATTGCTAGATTTATAGATCTTTCTGGTCCTCATTCAGATAAAAATCTCTATAATGCTTTTGTAAAAAGTTGTCATGAGTTTGAAATTTTAGAAAAGGTAAATAAATATTTTTTTATTTTTTTTTTAAATTTTTTATTTTATTTTTATTTTACTTTTAATTTTTGTTTATTTTTATTTATTTTATTTTATTTTATTTTTATTTTTCTTTAATTTTTTTAATTATTTTATTTATTTAACTCTTTATTTTTTTTTTAA
>CAJVPP010002052.1:0-16565 GCA_910592005.1 Funneliformis mosseae
AAAAAAAAAAAAAAAAAAAAAAAAAAAAAAAAAAAAAAAAAAAAAAAAAAAAAAAAAAAAAAAAAAAACAAAAAAAAAAAATAAAATAAACCAAACAACATCCTTAAGTTAACGAAAATATATATATAGAAAAAAAATTTTTTTATTTTTCACGTTATTATTAGTTATGTCTGAATTCATTTTCGTACCTGAAACGAACCCAGGTCGACCGGGAACGACGAGGGTTCCACCTTCACTTTATAAAAGGAAAATACAGGATTACCCAACCATCACTTTACCATTCCCACCTACAATTACTCCTGAAGAATTATCGACTTGCCCGAATAAGAACAAGGTAGTAAAGTCGAAGGCGCCAAATTGCTTTTTCGTATATCGTCAAGCGTACGTACGCGAGCTAAAGAATTTTGGACGTAATTATTCGATGACCGAAGTATCGGGAATCATCGCATCCAGTTGGAGAAGGGAACCAAAGCACGTAAAACTAGCGTACAAGAATCTCGCGCAGGATGCAAATAAGATGCACAAGAAAAAGTTTGGAGATGTGCAAGTTCAACCTTGTAAAAAAAACCTCAAGAAGCAAAAAAAAAAACAAATCCAAAATGAGATGAAATTACAGTTGCCACTCAGTCCACCATTGTCAGATAACTCTTTACCAAATATCAACGATTCTGAATCGAACCTTGACTGGTGTTATTTACAACAGACTAATCAAACTTTTAACGAACCTTACATAACATATTTCATTGAAGATGATCTTTCAAGAGAAGACAGTTTAATGGATTATTTTCCATATATCGGACAACCTTCCAAGGATGAAAACGTTTCTTTATTTAACGACAGCGAAATAACCGAAATATCGGACCTAATATATTGCAATTAAATTAATAATTGCTTCTTGTTGCTCATGAAGTTTTATGAACAATTATCTTTTTTGGAAGAGGAGAAAAAAGATTTCTTGGAACGTAATTTGTAAATTAATTATTTTTTTCTTTTATTGTATTTTACTTGTGTATATAAATATTTTTTTCAATTTATTTTTATTATTGATTTATTTGTTTCGTTTTGAACTCGAATAATAATATAAAAAGAATAAGTTTAAGACATTTAGGCAATTTATTTTTCATTCATTGTAAAAAACTATATAATTTAAATAAAAATGCCCAAATAATAGGCGTATTATGTAAAAAAGAAAAATTGTCCAGATTATTTTCGTTTTTATCGTCTGATAAACCTGAGTAAAGTTTTCGTGAATTCATGGTCCCGATATCGTATGATTTTCAAGAATAAAATTTATGAATTGCCCTAATTCACTAGTTTGTTCCGAGCACAAATGTCGGCAAAAGAATTTACATCACGCGAAAAGCAAACTGACTGATATTTTAAATTTTATAATTTATTGACTTTCTTTCTATCAAAGAAACTAATTTTGGCCAAATCTTTGAATCACGTGCGACGACTTATGTTATCTCTCCGATAAGAAACGGGCTCGTAAAGATCAACACAAAGCACTACCTCGGACAAAAAAGGTTTTGTGCATTTTTTTTTTATCGTAGGTGTTGAGAACTTGATTAGATTCGATTTTTTATCATTCAAAGATATTTTCAGTAGATAATCAAACCGTAAAAAAAATCAATGCAACCTTAAATTTAAACATGAATTTAAATTCCATGCGAAAAAAACATTTAGGTAAGTACGTGCAGAATAATTACCACCGAAAAAAGAACTTATGATTAATTTATTTATTAAAAAAAAAATCTTTTATTATTGTTTCATTTAAAATAACTGCAGCAGAAAGAATTTTAATCATAATAAGTATATCTGTAATGTTTTTCAGGTTTATCATGCATAAACAATGATCATTTCATTTTTTAAAAAAAAATTTGTTTTTTTTTAACTTTGTTTCCCATGTGTGCAGATATATTTTTTACTATATAATAAGGTCATAGTTGATGACCATTTTCATTTCGATCATACTAACTTTTATTGTAATAATGATATTTCTTTAATTTAAATAGGGCTTAGTACAAATCATGTGAATATGCAGACCCCACTGGATGATTTCTCATATCACTAAAAATAGTTTGACAATGAAAACGGTCAAACGGTGAAAAAAAAAACGTTTATAAGGGAATCTGATATTCGACATATATGTCAATTTGATTTTGTTAGGTAAGATCACTCCAATTCAGTAATTACTTGTATGTATATGGTAAATATTAAAGTCCATATCTCAAGATATGATTGTTATCTGCAAAAATTATTTGGAAATCAACCTTGAGAAGATCTGGTCTAGGCAAATTTTGTTGTTAGTCGATCTTATTTATGTTTTGAGAGCAAAACGTAAAAAAGGATCACGTGCATCTGGTGAACACTCCTAATTTGTAAAATTGGTTTTTGGTTGTGATTAGTGATTAGTGATAAAGGTCAAGGAAGTGGATTTGTGGGTGATTTTTTAACACATGTTACAAACAATCTTATCGCCAACAATATTTATGAACAAAAATGTTCATTTATTTATTATTTATCAGATTAAAATACGTAATTATTTGATATCATGTGTCCTTCCATAAATAGATGCGCTCGGTTTGGTTGTGCTGATTGTCTAATATATACAGCGAGAATATCATTTAATTTATGTCTATTACGCACAAGTCATGCGAGAAACAACGAATAAGCTTTTTTTATTAAATATGTCGAGCATCCGTTCCGATTATCAATGGTTATCAATCGAATAACGTATCGATGATGAGAAGATGAGAATTCGAAAGTTTGATATTTTATACGGAAGCTATTTACTAATGACTACAATAAAAAGTCAAAAACAATAATTTTAAAGAATTTAAATACAAAGATATACATAAATAGCTCAAGGATTGAACAACTTAAGAAAAGATTGGTATGAAATTGGTCTTTCTAAGAAATTGTAAAGGGATGGATTAATATTATTATCATTATTTGAGAAAAAAGAAAGAAGAAAAAAATTGCCGTTGTTCGTAATATACCTTATACTCATCGATTTTTCGCTCCATTAGGCAAACGCGTTTCGAGCAAGGGTGGTTTCCCAATAAAAAGAAAAAGATCACATCGTCAAGTTCTTGTTTCTTGCAAAGCTTCATAAAGATCTGGATGCTTGACCAAAGATCATGTAGGGATTTTCAACGAATTAAGGTCTGAAATTTAACTTTACCGTCTTCTGGGATGAATTTTGATTTATAATTATTAAAATTTTTTTCTTAGGGAAATTAATTTGTTTTCTTTTCTTCGAAATTAAAAAAAAAAAAGGAGAAAAGAATCTTAATTGTAAACATGTAAGTTTTTTTTTACACATATGCTTAAGAGACAATCTTTCAATCAACATATATTTCGAATAATCGAAATGTTTTTTTTTTTTTTTTAATCATAACATTTTTTTTTTTTTTTTTTTGGTTTTTTTTTGAATTTATCTTGAAAATTTTTTTCAGAATAAAAATCGCGTTTTTATATCCTAGAATTTTTTTTTTGCACTTGTGCCTCATTTATCTCCCCCTGACGTTTCCAAGTATAACATGTCGTACAGGAAATGATAATCAAATTGCATTTTTTCCTAAAAAACTATACACCATACTCAATAATAAATTTTTTCCAAATTTGGATTAATATACAACGTTGTGTAAAATTTGCTATAGAGTAAAAAAAAAAATCTTGGTATTTTAATTTATTCTGTGTATAAACAAATCTAACTTATTATTGAACTTGTTTAAGAAAGAATGTATGAAACAATCATTATTTATTATTAAACGTGGGAATGACTTTACATGAAACAGGATCGAAAATTATTTGTTCTCGTCTCGTGAATGGTTTGTTTAACTTGTTATAGTCTTTGTTTGGAAAGTCATTTCTTTATAGACTCTCTCTCGTTACGATTCAAATCCATATTTATTACAAGGCATTACGGTTTCTGCAACAAATATATTATATGTTTGTTTTGTTGTAACGTGAATTACGTAGTGTTTTGACCCAAAGAGAATTTTTTTTCTTTTTCGTAAATTTTTTCCTTGGGTGTTACCATGTAACCTTTTCAGTAATTTACCATAATTTTAGTTTTTCCGATAAAAGGATGTAAACTTAAATTTGTAATGGTAATTCACCTTTATCACAATGTTCACTTCCCATTCGGCCAAGGGCCGTTAAAAATCGAGTATTACTTTGAGATTCTCTGTCTTGCTCAAACTTAGCGATTACCGTCACACGTGTCAGTGCTAAGTGGGCGCGGTTAACGTTTGGATGTGAATTGACTATAGAGTTAAGGAACCTGTTTTTTTTTTGGTCGTACCTGTCTATAATCACGACATCACTTTCAACACTATTTATTAGAGGATTATGGCGTTTTAAATTTTGTGTTGGTGACATTTCCTTTTGGGAGTAACTTAATTGTACATGTAACCTATCAAATGATTTATTTGAACCACGCCATATATGCATCATTTTTATCATTATTTTTATTTTTTATTTTTATTATGTTCTTGGATAAACTTGGCGCGAACGTGTTGTTAAAATGTTTATTATTTCTAATCGTCCAAAGAAAATTCCATGCCAAGTTGTCTCACCAATCGTTTATGGTTTTCCTTATTCGTGTGCTGCCAAATCAAAATATTTAAAAAAGGCGTAATTATTTTTATTTTTATTTTTTTTCGTGAGTTTCTCTGTGAATATAAATGCGTTACATTCTCCGAGTTTTCCAACGGATGATGATATCATATTTACTTAAGATTTGTTTTGTTTAAATTAAAAAAAATGCTTGCTTAATCCGCAATGCTTTGTTGATCACGTGACAAGATTCGTGATTCGTAACGTTTGAATTCTCAATTTCGTGTTCATTTTTGTTACAATGTTTCTACAAACGGAATACGTAAGGAATAGGTGGAAGATCACCTTTAAGAATCATAAGGTTTACAATGTTGCGCTTCAGCTATTATATGCATCTGTGAATCAGAAGTTGGGGTGTGCAAACCAAACGTTGGAAATGACATTTTTTCAAAAAAAAAGACGTGTCAACCAAAGTCATGGAATGTGGTGGAAGGTCCATTCTTTCAATTTTCCAACATGCGAAGCTACTTACAGATTGTAGATAATGAACGTAAGTCGGATTCTGAAATATTCGCCAAGCAAGGTTATGGAATTTTCGCCAAGCAAAACAGGTCGTTTCATAAAATGTTTAAAAAGAGCAAAGGATAAAAGGGCAGGATGTCTCATGGGTTTGCTGAAATGTCCAAACTCTAGAAGTGAGGATTATGAATTTTCCATGAGAGCCACGTGACTACACACCATGAGTTACGATATTTGTATTTTTATTTTTACCTTTATTATTATTATTATTATTATTTTATCGCGGTGTATGTATTTGTGAACATGAAGGCGTGAAAATCCCAACGCACGCATTCATTAAAATACCAATTCACGAATGTGTCACAAAACCATCCATCGTCGGATAGGTTCCATTTCTTGTGTCGCCGAAATTCCGAAATTCCGAATTTGTTTGTTACAAATTCTTTATTAATGAATTTTTAAAGGGTCATGGCTTACGTGGGCTTACATACATGGCTTACGTTTAAAGTTTTTTTTTTTTTTTTTTTTAAAAAAAAAAAAAAACTTTTTCTGATATTCATATCGACAAATCATAATATCAATGTCATCATGTGATATCTCGAAACGAAAATTTACAGGGAAACGAGTAAAATAAAGAAAAAGAAAAACAAATTTCGTACATAGAAAACACAAGTTTACACGAAAGAGATAATGTTTTTATTTTTGGTTCTGTATATTTTAATTTCTAACAAAAAAAAAAAAAAAAAAAAAAAGAAAAGAAAAGAAAAGAAAACTTACAGGAAAAACTTTAAAATTACAGTTAATAATCTAATCTACAGTAAATATTATAATATACATATATAATCTAAGAGGGCTTAAATATCGAAAAGTTACGTTATTCGATATAACGAACTTTTAGGCGAAAAAAAAAAAATATATATATAATTATTCGAAATCCTTTGTCCGTGTTTGCTTTTGATTCATGTCAACTTTTCATAAATTTCATATCTTAAAAAAAAACATATCATAATTCAATTCATGTATAAAATCTTACAAATAGAAGATAAATGCAAAAAAAAATAACCATCATAATTTAAGCATAAACGTAGGCATAATCATACATGTTTACAAGTAATTAATTTCAAAAGGTATTGAATGTAAATCGGTCCTTAAAGATAATAAGAAAAATCAAAACCCAACCCAGAAGATGGTTCAGTATCAATATAATTCCCCGAGTAGATAGACATGTCTAGATATTCCGGATCAACTATGAATTCGTTGAAACTGACAATGTCCTCGCTATAATCAATTAAATGATGTTCGGTTTGAAGATAATTATTGGCACGGGCTGTTAAATTAAATGATCCTTCTTCCTGAATTTCATTTGAATTGTGATAATATGATTCGGAATAAGAATGATCATTTATTTCCGGAGAGCTAATAATCGAAGAATCCGGACTTGATCGGTTGTTTATAATCATTCCCTCGGGGATTTCGGGACTTGGAAACATACATTGAACGAAATCAAGGTTAAATTGCGGACCTATAATTTCATTTTGCGAAATCACCGGACTAGGATTATCGAATTGAGGTTCCGGTGAAGATATTGGAGAAGGGAATTGAGGAGTTTGTATCGGAGCTTTTCTGACAGGTTTTTTTTGAGCTTTAAGCGCGGGACTTTTACGAAGTTCAGCTGATTTCTTAAAAGAGACGATGTTCCATTTCTCCCTCTTCCTTTTACGATTTGCTTTGGGTAACATTTCATTACGAACGTCAAAAGCTTCTTTGGCTAATCTTTTATATTCCGCTTTTACAATTTCGCTCTCTCGTTCCCAGGATCGAGAGGCGATCGAAGAGATGACCGTCATTGGTAAGATGTACCCCTGAGATCTAGCGGTTTCAATATAGACTTTACGATAAATTATGAACGCATTTGGGACACGAGCCGGAATTTTACCATCCCTAGATTTAACGACTAAATCATTTGGATCAATGAGAGGGGGGAAGGGAAGGGTTATCATAGGTTGAGAGCCGTCAATAACTCGATTGTGTATGTTTGGATTACTTGAGTCGATAAAAACGCAAGAACGAGTACGTTTCAATATCGTTTGAAAAGTCATCTTTTATTTATGGTTCTATGAAGTAATCGCTTTCGAATTTTATTTGATCTTCTAAAATCGATTTTGCTCTGAGAATGGAAGAAGAGGGTGAACGATCCGGTGTATTTATCAATTTTTTCGCATCAAAGTCTTAATTGCCAAAATTGGATTATGTTGATTACAAAATGATGATGCAAACATTATTTTATGTTGAAAATATCGGGCGATAAATAATGTTGTATCACACCTGTAAGTTATTTTTTTTTTTTTTTTTTTTTTTTTTTTTTTAGGTAAATCACGGTACGTTTAGAGTCTTTTTTTTAAAAGAAAAAAGGAACACGCCTAATGACCAAATAATAAAATCTGCGCAAGGACAACCCCGTTCTTCCTAATAAGTATTACTGATATCCTGCTTTTTTCAAATACTCATTTTAAATTATAACCTTCCATGAAACTAGCCACATTTTCAGATATTCTGTATTCGTTATGCGCTTTATTTCCTTTTCCGAACTGCATTGAATGGCTTGAGTCTCTCCGATTCCTTACACGCCACCTTCAAAATATAGCTTGCTTCTAATTGGGTACTCTTTATATGAATTACATCTTTGACACACGTTAAAATAAATTAGGACCGAAAATATTTTTAAATATTAAAAAGAAAAAGAGTATTTGTTATTTTAAAAATCGGAACTTGATTCCTAACAAAAATCTAAATTTAAACTTTTTGTTTGTAATATCGGATATGGGAAAATTTAAGTTTTTTAAACCTCTCCACAAGTTAATAACATTTCACCAATAGTGGAATTTATGCCCTTGTTCCTTTCTTTTTTAGATGATAAACGTTGTAAAAAGAACAAATCAAATTGATAACGGAATTATTTTTCCATGTTTAATTGCTTGCTATGACGAAATGGTCAAAACCCGAATATTCGTCAGCTGTCACATTTCGGTTTGTACAAAAAAAAAAAAAGAAAAAGAAACTGAATGGTCGCACAATCTTTGAATTATGAAAATCTTCAAAACAGCATAGCAACACAAAAATTATTGTATTTACATAAAAAGAAATTATAATTACGGTATTTTTAGATTTAGCAACGGGCTGTGTTAAATTTACTTTGAAAGAAAAAAAAATTTTTTTTTTCTCTGCAAATAATCGTATGTCCGAGTTAATTTCGTTTCATGTTACGAGAGTTTAGAATGTTGATTACATTACATTATTTTAACAACCTTCGCAGGATTGCAGCAGCATGACTCTGATTCAGTGCAGATTTTTAACAAGGTTGGTCATTAATATTTGCAAAGTTACAAAGCACTTGTTTTAGGAGCTGTTATGAAAGTGGTGACACTCCACATGGTGATTATTATTTTTATAATTTTTTTCTCACGATTTAATGGGGCAGTCAAATTACATGAGGAACGTTGACTGATTCTCAAGAATAAAATCATGTTATGCTTCAAAGGTTCCGTGAAGTTATTCGGTCATTTTTCAAATTTGCTGAGGACAAATTAAATATATATTATACGAAAAGAAAAGTTTCAATAAAATAATGTTTTATTGTCGCGTCTTGCGAAATTTGTATTTCACAAAAAAAAAAAAGAGATGGACTGCGCCATTCGGAAATCGGAAACAAGCGCGTTTAATCTTTCAATATTGGTTCTTTTTTTTTTAAAAAAAAAAAAATTAGCAAATTTGATTACAAATCATCTATTTTTTTTTTTTTTTTTTGTTTATCCGATAAAAACGAATTGGCTAAGTATTTCTATTTGTGATCGCAACTTATCATGTGTAATTTGTAACTGATTTGATTGAATGTGATTTTAAATAACTTTAAACTCGAAAAATGTTCATATTAGGAAACAATTAACCTTTTATAATAACAATATGAGCATTTCAGGAACAATTTTCTACGCTCAAAACAACCTATATGATAAAAAGAATCTTTTCAAATACAATAATATCATGTTTTAAACAATCAATATCGGTCATTAATTAAAAATTGTTTGTTAATTAAGATTGTTTATACATTTTTTTTATATTTGTATCATCCTATTCTTATGTTTATTAATTAAACAATAATTAACAGTGCCTGAAACATTTTATTATATCTTTTGTTAATGAAGGCTTTAACATGTTAAGATTAAAACGAGGCCAAAAAAAAAAAATTTCTCTTCCGAATATGTTAAATTTAATAAAAAAAAAAAAAAAAAATCAGGAATTGTATAGCGTTATCAAAGAGATTATGTAATACGTAATACGGAGGCAAAATTCTAAAAATAAAATTAATAATAAAAACGGTTCAATTAACTTTAATCTCACGGTAGAGTAACATCAAATTGAATTCGATCATATGGACGAAAAATGTGATTATGAATGCTTATTGTACGACCATTATCCTAATGTAAACAACGACATAACCTGATTTCAGCAATCGGTCATCTTACTCCGATGACCTTTATATGGTTTAAGGGCTTTAAAATTCCTTTTCGCTTGATCTTTATCATCCCACACATTATATTTTCTCTTTGTTCTAAAAGAGGTTACAAGGCGGGGTGGGGACATCATGTAGATTTAAAGATAATCTCGTGATCCGCGAAGAGATAAGTTTGTTTCAATTATCACAACATATCAGATATATATGAAAGAAAAGATTTTCCCGGCAAATTGTGATAATTCAAGCTAATTAGGAGATTGATTAAGGCGCCAAAGTTGCCTGATTTGGCTTAACCATCAAAATGTAACAAATCGTAGATCAACGCATCATTTGATGAAGATAGCGTAAATTCCAACCATATAAAAATTCGACATTATTGGTTATTAGTATGAGTCAAAATTCGTAAATAACCGTTTTTCTAGATGTTTGGCTTAAGGGTCTATTTTTACATAAATTGAATTCAACAAAACCGTTTGTTTCGTTCTTTCCCGCATTATCCAAATGCAAAAAGGGCATTTTTGCGTTTTTTGCGTTATTTGGGCGCATTGGTAACACCAAAGATTCTTCTATTGTATTTAGATTAAATTCCTTCTAATTATGCACGAGCAAATAAAATTAAATATAAATAACACCAATTAACCTTATACGTAAAATAATGTTTTTGTTCGTCCCAAATTTAGAAAAATTAAAAACTCATCAAACATTGTTCAGATGCAAGTAAAATGTTATACCGCAGGTGTTTATACCGCAAAATTAAAAATAGATTCTTCCAAATCCCTTATCACCATAATAGATCGGCTGCACATCATTTTGGTTTACATTGTGCTTTGTTTATTTGAAGTTGAAGAAACCTTCTGTGGAATTCAAATAGGCATTGAAATTCATCCAAATTGGTTAAACTAAATTCAGGATTCAAAATAAATACTCCACACAAATCTTTCCAGTATTTTACAATCATCACTTTGCGTTAAAAAAAAAAAAAAAAAAAAAAAAAAAAATTCATACAAAAAAAAGTGAATTGAATTCTTCCTACCTGCCTATTCAAAAAAAAAAAAAAAAAAAAAATCAATTTAGCAAACTTATTTCATCTTTTTCATTTCGAACTTAAAAGAGTGAAACATGTCCGCTCAGCAAAATACCCTCAATAAACGAACATCACGTGCTTGCGTTTTCATCGACTCAAGTAATCCTTCAATGCCAAGTCAAGTGATCAACCACGCGCAACCGTTCATAAAACCGCCATTTCCTCCGACAATTGAACCACGTGATCTATTGAAGAAAGGCATTTCGTGCAAGGCTCCGAACGCTTTTATCATTTATCGAAAAGTTTTCATAACAACCGCTAGATCCGATGGATACAACTTACCAATGACGGTTATCTCTTCAATGGCTTCTCAATCTTGGGAACAAGAACCTGATGATGTTAAAGCCGAATATAAACGAATCGCCAAGGAAACTTTTAACCTTCGTAACGATATGTTGCCAAAATCTGTTCGTCGTCGTAAGCGTGAAAAATGGAACATCGTTTCTTTTGAAGATAATGGTGATAAATTTGGACTTCGAACTGAATCAATAAAGATCAAATCGACAGCAGCCAAGCACAAAAAATCTGCTTGTAAGGATAAATTAAAGTTGCCACGAAATAACCAATTTCTTTTATCACCCGTTTCATCACCCGAACCTATTCCTTCGGTACCAAGTCCTATAATCACTTCAGCGGTTTCTCCTTTGATATTACCGAAGGTTTCAACTAAACCTTCTCATTCGCTGTTCGTGAATTATCATAGTGAGGAATTAGCCCAATGTATGATTCCATCTCCCAAAAAGACGAAATTCGATGAATCTTTTGAAACGAATAAAATTACGGAATGTAAAAATTGGTTACAAAGTCCAGAATCTTCAATCGGTTCTCCCGAGACTGATGAACAGTATTTGATTGATTTTGAATCGTCGATTCCACTTTTCGTTGAACCTTCCATATTTTCACAATTTGATGAACAAATTGATTTGATGTTGGAACAACCATCTCCACAATTCAATCTTGGGATCAATACGGATAATCTATTTAATGAACATTATTCGGATGTTACATTTGATGTTTCAACAGAAAGTCGTCAGAGTTCTAATTTATTCTCTTCACAAAATTTTTTAACCACTGAATTTTCATATTATATGTAAGCGAACTTTCACATATCACTAAGAAATAACTTTGAGACCGGCATAAGACTTTTTTTTTTTTTTTAAAAAAAAAAAGATATTTATTGTAAATATATGTACATAAAACTTTATATACGTGTATCTATATTCATAGGTGTTGGGGGAAATCACGTCACGAATCATAATAGCGAACCATCTTTATATTATCATCTTTTCTCTATTTACTAATATATAATATATATAAAAAACATAAGCAATTTCGTCCATAATTTCGGTTTTATAATATTTTTTTTTTGTAAAAAAAATAAAAAAATAATTATATTTCTAATATATTTTGAATCTAAAGAAATAATTTAAGTCTTAAATTTCGATTTTAATTGCGTCCTATTTCGTCAGATTTCGTCATATTTCGTCCTAGCAATTGTGTCTAAAACAGAATTTATTCACATAATTTAATAATCATTTAGGATCCTGTATGTATATTTATGCGTATGTATTATTTTATTATTGAATTAGGGAATTCGAATTTCGCTGCCATATACAGTAGATAGATATCATTATTGAAAAATTATGCAATTATCGTTACACGAATCGTAAAAATTATGTTTCTGTGTAACCATTTAATTAAATTCTAACGTACTGTGCTCAATATTTAACAGTAAAACTGTGCAAATATAATAAAACAATAAAGCCAGACAAAACAAACTATAAAATTAGAACTAAAAGGTAGGGTAATAATAGAAGTAATAATAATGAAGCGTGCAAATATGTAAGTTCTTCAAATTCTACTTACTACTATCTTAATGATTTTACCATCCATTTACCAATACCAGAATTTCAACCTTACTTTAATAACTTCTCCTTGTATTACAAATAATAATGGTACTTATTACAACATTTTTCATTAATAAAAGAATCCGCCTTATAACGATAAAAATTGTACTCGTTTTACTAAAAATTCATTTTAATATAGTAGCTTTTTTTAGTAATATCAAAAATAGGGATGTTAAAATCTAGTCCAGCCCTGAAACTCCCGGTCCAAAAGAAGACCCATTTTGGCTTCTAAGACTGGATTCTAGAATAGCTGAAACTTTGCAGCCCTAGGATATAAATTGGACTTGCGGCCTTAGGTGCGATTCTATAAAAAATGTTAGGACTTACGATTTTAGAACCGCAATCTTAAATAAACAATATTAAAATTTTCTTTTATAAAAACAAAATATACATAATCGTTCAAGAAGAACGATTCTTCATCGTTCTAGTTGAGCGATATTCCATAATTTATGATTCTATCTTTGATCGATTCATTTTGTATTTTTTTTTTATATTTTAGGATCGCAAGTTCTATTTATATATAGGATCGTAGTTTGAAGATGCAGACTCCAATTATATAAGACCGAAATTCTAGAATATCCCTACTCAAAGATTTTAGATTGCATGACATGTAAAATAATCATATAGCTTTCCTTTTATATATAAACTGAGCGGAATTTTAGCACGCTTTGTGACTGGCATTACATAATTCTGGCCCAAGAAAGTATTTAATGCAACTTCTTTAAAATTATATAAAATTTTATTTTAAATATTTTAATATTTTAAAAAAAAATTAAGTTATAATAAAATCTAAGATAAAATTGATAAAACTTGGTAATTTTCAAATCTGAAATTGGTTAAACTAATTTAAGACAATAAAAAATTAGTTTTAATAAGCATTATTAGTCATTATATTTATTTAATAATCCTTTATATTTAAATTTTTACAATACTAATTAATTCTATTTATTAAAACTTAAAATCATAATATTTAAAATTCTTAAATAAAACCTGTGATTTATTTAATTTAGAATTTAAAATTATTATTTAATAAAGTTAGTAATAAACTCAAAAATAAAATTAGTAGAGTAATTTTTTAAATAAAAGACCTGTTAAAAGGAAAAGTATTTTTATAATTATAATTAATTTCTTTAATAAATACTATAAAATTTACTCAAAAAAATTCAAAGTTAGAATTCAATTTACAATATAAATATAATAAAAATAATAAGAATCTAAGAAATCTAATTTCTTATAATACTTATTAAATATTAAATATTATCACTATAGAATTCTTTAACTCAGGTTAGTTATGCCCTTAAATCTATACTCAAGATTGATAACTGTAGTTACTGTGGTTAAGACATTAGGATCTGCCTAACTCTTAACCTACATATTTAAACTTAAACGAATCTATCAAATATAAAGACTTAAAAGATGAGATTACAAATAATTTAATTAAAGAATTCAGATAATGAACTCAATTATAAATAATATGTAAAGATCATGTCAAACTATATGAAAATAAGTTTTGAATGATTCCTTTATTAATATTAAAATTCGTAAGTTTACCAATTTGCAAAAAAATTAATTTATAATATAGGCAAAAGTTTATCTATTTATACAAAATTTCTTTTATTATAGCTAACTAATTACTATACTATAAACTAACTAATTTAATAAATAAAATATAAATAAAATAAGTATACATAAAATAATAAAAATAATAATAAAAGGTAGAATATTAAAAATAAGTATAACATTAAATATTCTTAAATTTTATTTAACTCGTAAAATTAGAATTATTATTAGTATTTAAAAGATCTGCAAAATTTCATAGATTCTTCATTTTTTTAGAATTCGCAGAATTCTCAGTATTTTTAGAATTCTAGATTAAAAGATGTATCATCTACATAACTTCGTTATTATTGGTTAATTGTTTTATTGACAATATATTTTATTCTGATAAATTAATTTAATTTTTTATATAATTTTTTTTCTATAAATTATATAATATAAAATTATAAATAAATTTATATAAGATTATAATTTATATTTATAGATTATATTAATTTTATTTAATATAAATTTTATATAATTTAAATTTATAAATTTTTATAAGTAGTATAAATATTTATAAAGTTAAATTTATATAAATTTTAATTATTAATAAAAAATTTTAACTTATATTATAATTTTATTATATTTTATTTAAAAATATTAAAAATTAAAAACTATTATTCAGAATTATTCTAATAATAAAATAATTATAATTATTATATATTTAATTAAATTATACTAGTAAAAAAATATAATTATTATATTTTAACATTATTTTTTATTAATTATTTTTAAATAAAAATAAATAAAAATATTATATATATTATTTTACTTAAATAATATTTATAAATTTATCAATATAAAATATAATTTAAAATTATAATATAAGTTAAAATTTTTTATTAATAATTAAAATTTATATAAGTTTAACTTTATAAATATTTATATTATTTATAAAAGTTTATAAATTTAAATTATATAAAATTTATATTAAATAAAATTAATATAATCTATAAATATAAATTTAATAATTACTAATATAAATTGACTCAAAATTTGATAAATTAATATTATCTCATAATTTGATATTTTTTTGTTAAAATAATATTGAATATTTAAAGAACTTATTAAAATAGAGTTATTTATTAAAATGATTATATTTATATTATTATAATAAATTGTTAAATAGTTTTTTAAGATCTGATTTATATACGATAGGCAGAATGTTACTATATAAATTCAAGGCAAAACTGTTATAAAAATCACAAAATTAGCAAAATATCGTGATATTAAAAAAATCGCAAATGATCATACTGTATTATCAAAATTCACATAATGAAATCTTATATATCAAAGATAATTTTGAATAAAAAAAATAGATGATTTTATATATTTATTCAAAACTTTACTTTGAAGCAGCATCAGATTTGATAGATATATGTATATACGTATGTAAAAATTTTAGGCCATATACTGGTATTATTTATTACTATTTGACAAATAAATAAATTATAACTAACATTTTATATATTTTTATACTTTTTGAACTATACATTTCTAGCAACTTCTCTTGCTTCTAATTCACACATGGCCATGACTTCTTTTTATTTCTGTAAGAATCCAGTAATCCAATTCTGAATAGTAGAAGTTTTTAGTATGTCATTTTCGTCTAATTTTTTGACTTGAGCATGTTGAATAAGCTCTTCATGTATTTGTTGAACTGAAATTTATTATTTGAATTTGCTGTTTCAGTAAAAAAACATATTTTCTAATAAATGTTTCACATTTTAAAGTATTTGTTTTTATAGTTCCTATTTGTGATTTTTATTAGATTTTAGAACCTATTTTAATACAAACACGTTGTGATAACTATTATTTTCAAACTAAATTATTAGTATAATCAAGTCAATATGAGATTATTATGCCATAAAATATTTATTACCTTTGCATTCTTGAACTTACTATATTCGTGATATTCATATTATTCATACTTAAATTCAAGAGACTTAAATCTTACATATTTAATTAGTTTATATTATTTATATATAAATAAAAACTTTTCAATACTGGATTATTCATACCAATTCATAGCTTGTAACAGAATCTTATGGATTTTAAAATATTATTAGTATTTTTTTTGAAGATATCAAAAAATCCCCTCTTACTAATAGCAATAGATAGCGTCCATTTTTTAGAAGATTTTATATGTTTAGAGTATTCTGGGTTGGGTTTTTTATTTTTTTTTATTTTTTAATTTTTTCTATTTGAGCTGAAGACCATTTCTTCCATTCACCAATTCCTGATAAAATTCGAGCATATATAAATCTCATATCCTCTTTTTGATTTGATCATGTCCACTTATGTAAGTTTGCTAAATTGATTTTTTTTTTTTTTTTTTTTTTGAATAGGCAGGTAGGAAGAATTCAATTCACTTTTTTTT
>CAJVPP010002053.1:0-16564 GCA_910592005.1 Funneliformis mosseae
ACACAATGTATTAATTTTAGTTAGTTGGTTATGTATTTTTTAAATAAAAAAAAATTTTGAATTTACTTACTTGTAGCTGAAGTTAGAGGCGGTCGGATACTTATGACTGCTACTGTAATCCAGTCAAAGTAATACTGTCATATAAGAAATGTGTTTATTATTTCTCTAATAGATAGATAGAAGTTAAAAAAGATTAGTTAAGAAGACAATTAGAAAATGTAGTATACAGACCTAGTCTTGATTTCTTAAGGAGATTTCTGTTTGAATTGCTATCTATTATTGATTATTATGAGAATACTCAAAATTATAATATCTTTTTATTACCCTATGAATTGTGACTAATTTAAAAGTACTCCACACAATATAGTATAAGTGCACTTGAGAAATACACTTTACTTTGCTTTGCCACAATACATATAAGTGTATATGATATAAATTAGTATATTTTTGATTCTCGTTAAAATGCATATGATGTAATAAGTAATATATCATAAATTATCTGTAATTTTGTGTAACTACTTGTATAATAAAATAATTTTCACATATTAGAAATTGATTTCCAAAAATATTTTGAATTTTTTCCCTATCTATCTGAATAGCATTTATTTATGAATTTATTTCCTCTCAAATTATAGGCTATTTCTATTAGATTTTGTCTAGAGTATATTATATAATATTACTAAACCTTTATTACTAAGCATTCAAGTAAAAAAAAAGATAATATATATTCTCTAATACTTTTGCAATATTAATATTTACAATGCATTTTCCATATATCTTTTACTAATAAACATAAAATTTTAACATAAGACTCTAATGTATATTCTCTTATCTCTTTACAAATATGAATGCAAGCCTAAAAGGTCATAAATGGAATTTATTTAAAAGGGCAATATAGTAAAATTATTAAACCTTTATGTTATTTTTTACTTCACCTAGGAAGCTTTATACTAACATTTAAATTTATTCTATCAAAAAATATGGAAGAATTTCTTTTAATAAAAGAGCCTCTCAGTATCGTCAGGATTTTTACAGCATTATTTATACAAGTAAAGCAAGGTGAATAGACAAGTATTCTCAAAAAGAAAGTAAAGAACTTCAAAAATATTCTGAAAAGAGGTTTAGAATAAATTCCTCAGAAAATGTTGAATGAAAAAAAAAGCTTTAAAATTTTAGCACTAAAAAAAACTGGTGAAATGGGTAGGCAGTAAATAATAATCATAGCAAATATATGAATATGATGTCATGTATTTTAGGTTTTTAATATATATATTTTAGTAAATATGCTAATATCTATTGTGATATCATCACTTCCTATATGACAGTAGCTAGTTATATATTCTTACAGAATATTGATCATTAAGCTCATTGTCAGCATTTTAAATAATTTATAAAAATAGAAATCTAATCTAATCTTGCAATTTATCATTTATTTTAATTAACAAAATATGTTAAGTCTAATCTTAGCTAATTATATTTAGGTTGCAAATACCTTCGAAGATTTACATTCTCTAACAGAAATAAAAGCTTTGGTAATTGATGCTGAGACGTGATCTAATGATACAAATGCAATTTATAGTATTTGAAATAAGATGTTAGGTAATTTATAAATGTGAGTACTGATTATAAAAAAATTATATGAGAGAGAATAAAAATGAAACTTAATAATATAAATGTAGAAAATCTTGGATTTAATTATCCAATATGTTCAGGAGTTTTCAATATTAAATCAGAATCTTTTATAAATATTTCTGAGTTATTTTATGATATTTTTAAGGAACTGTTTTAAAAATATAAGTTAGAATAGAATTAAGATATATTAGATATTTATAAAGAATTTATCTAGAACAAAGAATTAAAGATTAATAAAGATAAGGATTTATGTGATATTGAGTTTGGGAAATAGTTAGATAACTTTGAAAGGCTTTAAGATATGACAAGACAAATTTTAAAATCTTTATAAGTTTATTATTTTTTATCCTATACTCTGCTTTCTTTTATGTGTTTATTTACTACTTATGAATAATATAAATAAGTAGGATCCTTTTTAGGTTTAAAGTTTGAAAATCATCTAAGTATAAAGCTTATATAAAGAAAGAAAAATCAGTTAATAAAGAGTTATATATCTGTGAAGTACTCGCGCTATTAATAAATATAGTAATAAGTGATTTTCTTGAAAATTCTATTATATAAAATATATAGTAAATACCTAGTATCATTTATAAAATATTTCTTCTCTATCATATTTTTTTCTCATTTAATAATTTTTTTAAATAGGAATAAAAAAGAGAGTTCAGCTAGTACTATATGAAAAAGATTTCATAAGTTTACATAAAAGCCTGATTATATGATTATAGTACTCATAGGATGAAGTTTGTCTGATTGGCTAATGTAGATCAATTGAATTTATATGTTATACAGTACTTTTTGGAAAATAAGGTTTTATAAATAAAAGAATAAAATTAAATTTATATATAACTTCATTAAGGTGTTAAAATATTACCTTTAAAATAAATCTCTTATAATGTTATATTTAAAAAACATTAGCTTAATAATGACGTTTCATAAATGGGTAAAAAAAAGAGACTTAAAGGACCGTGTGCTATAGAAATTTGCAAAAGAAATTCTTTAACATGGAAAACTGTTACTAGTCTAGTTTTATTTAAGAGAACGAATAATAAAACTCTTTCTAATTATATTAAAGAAAATGATATTATATGTTTAGATTGTTATAATGCAATTATTATAAATGTGTCTTCTAAATTTCAGCAACATGCGTTGAATTGGCATTGTCATAGTGAACCAGAAACTTCTAATAATATTTTATCTTTTTCACAAACTATAGGTATACTTACAGATATTTTTTATGAAAGAGAACGTAAAGAATTATTACTAATTTGAATATTTAAAGAATTTTATGCAGTTATGAAATCAGAAGATAAATGGTTGGAAACTTTCTTTGATGAATTATATTTATTAACCAACCCATCAAGAAAAACAAAAATATAATAAAAAAGGTATTAAAGCAACTGGTATTTTTGTGTTATTTTATTTGTGATATTAGAAACAAGTTTGTTAATAATGCAAAAAGAGATCTAGGAATGTATTTAGATTCTACTAGAACACCAAATTTAACAATAGACACCATGGCAACATTAGGCCTAACAATAATATATCATTTAATTTCCTACCACAAGGATACTATATCTGAAAAATATGCAATAACTGTAGAATCAAGTCTTGCAGATAATATAAATGATGCAATTATTTTAAATATCGATGATTATCATAGTATTCATACTAAAAGAATGCCTAATACAACTATGACATTAACTGCAATATATCTTGCCACTATTCTATTTAATCTAATTAAAAATGAACTAGCAATATCAAAACTAGATATTCATAACCCTGCATTAGTTGATGTTTCGTTAATCAAAATTGGAATTGAAAATTATTTTATGTCAACATATTCAATTTCTTATAACTAACACTGGGAATTTCATTTTGTAGATGATAAAACAAAGCTCAAAAAGTTAATAGTTCATAGTTATGATATTTATTTAAAAGAAAAAGAAGCACTAGATCAATAAAAGATACTGTACTTGTGGATCTTGTAAAAAATAATTTTCATTTGATAGAAGCTTATATTAATGCTATTAACATTGTTACTTCTATTCCAACAATAAATAGATATATTAAAGAAGGCAATATCATTCCGGTTGTTACTGATTAGCCTGGTCAAATATTCTTAAGAACTGCTATATCACAGTATCTTGTTTATGGTAACTCATCTGGAATCACTGATAATATTTTATTATTTCTTCCAATGATAGATCCTCTGTATATCTTACTGAATAATCGTGAATTAATATTTTTCCAGTATCAACTGTTCTTTTCAGCAATATATAAATATATATTTGGTGAAAAAAAATACTCGCTCAAAAGCTAAAGCTGTGGCATATAAATTTACTACTAGAACTCTTACACAGTGCATGGCAATAAATTGCAATGATAGTTAAATTAAAATTTGATCATGTGTGTAAAGATGCAGAATAAGTAACACTTAAGGATCTGCTAAATAACACAATTCCTCTGGTTTTGATATTTATGCTCTGTTTTTTCGTGCTGATAATTATAATTCTTATATTGGATCTTGTTTTCACATTTGGTCTATTTTTTTAAATTCAACTGTAAAAATTATATTAAAGCACCTTTAATGTTTCTTTCAGATATTTTTTACTGGCAATCAAAAAATTATTTAATTTTAAAGATGATGAATGCTAAATTACCAAAATTCTCTGATACACTTGTAAAAATCTTTCACAGTATTTTATGATGCAATACAGAAAAGCATCTTACAGCAAACCAAATAATAAAAGAAACACAATATATCAACTATTTACAATTTAACGATGATGGCTTTAAGAAAAATTTTGTTCATACTTCAACTTGAACAGTATATCAGTATTCTTCTCAAAATATTGTAACTGACATAAAAAACTAAATGCTTTCTTTTAGACTGTTTCTTAGATATTTATACTCGTATTTATCATAAGAAAATTCAATTTTTAATTCTATTATAGGTTGTTATAAATCGTTCACTAAAAAAGAGTAAGAAAGCTAATGCTGAAAATAGCTTTTCTATTTTGGCAATGAAGATGAAGAAAGCATGACTTTGTCATCTACCTATAGAATATAGTTCTTCATATAAATCTAGTTTGTCTGATTGCAATTCTTCTAGTTATTCTATTACTAATATTACAATTACTATAGAAACAGAATGGATATTACCTTATAGCCATGCGTATCATAACATATACTTCAGCTGAGATAGATCCAAATGCTTGCATTATTTAAATTACATCAAGGATAGTATTGATAAATATGTTCAATCACTATTAGATAGACTATGCTGACTTAAATCAAATAACAATAGTATTTCAGCTTCTTGGGATGATACCATATCACAATTTCTTCTACTATAGTTATAATAATCATTTACAATTAGAAGAATCGTGTTGTTTTTTTTTTCATATGTAAAAAAAAGATTTATTAAAATAAAAAAATTTTATTGAGCACAAAATCTATTTTTCTTTATTTGAATCAATAAAATAAACTCAGTTAGCTAGGTAAAACTATATTAAATTTGATTTTAATATAATCTCAATATGACCTCAATATAACCTCAATATATTCAATATACTCAATATAATCTTAAATCTTATCACGTAATAATCATATAACTTAAAATCAGCCAATCAAATTTTACAAAATCTTAAAATGATCTATACAAAATTAACCAATCAGATAAACTTCTTCTTATAACTATAGTGCAATTAGGAAAAAATGCAGAACTCGAAATAGTATATCTTAAAACTAGTAGGCCAAATTCTAACCAAGATAAATGCTAGCAAGATTATAAAAAATTTAATTTAATTATCTAAGGATTTTATTGATATTAATAGAATTTTATCGAAGCTCAAAATAATGTTCAATCAATTTTTTAAAAATAGAATTTGACTATATTTGCTATTAACATTACAGGTAATACATTATATTTTTACTTTTCTTTAGTTATACTATACCTCTGCTTTTGTATTATAAACTAATAGTGAATAATTATATTACTTTTATTTTAGGCAATATTATAGAACTTTACTTTATGTGAAAAGAATCGGGTATTTATAAATACTATTTAATAAAGAAAGTAATAATTCCATTGTATATGTCTTTTTTAAATGCTATATACCTACTTATACATGTGTTGATGATTCTGAGAACAGCTATCACATGTATAATTTACCAAATATTATATAGTTTTGATCTTAAGGATAGTAAGCATAGTTTTAGTAAAATGATAGTAACTGTTTTGATTTCCAAAAATTCATATAATAGAGATATATATTTTTATTAAGTTGTATTATTAATAAAGTGAGTGTATCAGATAATAAAAATTTCTTAGCAAATTTTAGCCAGAAGTTTCTGTTAAAATCACTGATTTTTTATTTTTAAATATTAATATACTAATATTATATTATGTAAGCATGCAATCAAAAATAAATAAAACTAATTTATTGAAAATATGCATTATCAGGTTTGAGTTTGAGAATGATAAAATTAAGGCTGAGAATAATAAAATTATGGTTGAAAATTTGAGCTTAAGACTAGAGTTGCAAAATTAAAAGATAAGTAATTGCAAAATAAATTAATAAACAATTTATTATTTATATCACAAAAAACGTGATCATGTATTAATGATAGCAAAAGTGATTAGTGTTATAAATTGTAATATGCATATGATTATATTAGAGTTGCATTTTTAATAAATCTTTTGTGATATTGATGTATAAATTTTTTTACACTAATTGCTCGAATTCAGCGAATGTTCAAAATTCTTAGATTTACAAAATTTTTTATTATCTATATAAATAACTAATAATATATTAATACCATCTTTTTACATATATTACTCAAAGTAACTTAACTAATTTTTTGATCCATAAAATAGATATATAGTGACATTTTACATTTTAAAAATACTCATTATTGCTGAAATAGGTAAGTAGTATTTACCTGAAGTGAAGAATATATTAAATTAAACAGTTGAAAAATATATTAAAAAAAAGAGCATTAGAGGATAAAGTCTATTATCAGCAACTATGAAAATTTGTTAAGAAAAGAAATAAGGATTTGTGTATATCAAAGCAGGTATTAGAAAAAAAGATAGAAGAGTTTTTAACTTATAAGAGTAATATAATTCTTGTGAGATAGCCATGATTAGGTCTTTAGAGAAGAGTAGCAGGAAATTCATCCAATTATCAGATTCAATAGCTTTCTTTAAAAGTATAATTCCTGATATGAGAAAAGTCATTATATTAGCTGAAAAGTTATTAACATATTAGAGAATAAATGCTAGCATCTAAAGGATATTATTTTTGCTAAGAATAGGAAAATTATTACTCTTATTGATCAGATCCTTTTTAAAACAAAGCATAGTGATATGACTATAGAGCTGAAAATATATTCTAGCACTCATGAAAGGAAATTATAAACAAAAAGATATAGTGAATCTAAATATGATCTAAAACTCAGAAAAAAATATATATTTCAACTCACTTAATAGCTTTAAGGAAAAATTTTACTTACTAAAAAAGGACATATCTTAATCTTTTCATATTCTATAAGGATAGTTTAGAGAAACTGTTAAATCAAAAATGATAAAATTTTGATTACATAAATAATTTTCAATATCTGCATATATGCTATATCAGTTATTAATATAGTGCACATGGTCTAAAGTTACCATTTTTCTATTTTATGATCAAATTTATAAAATCACATAAAGAATTTTATTGGTCAATACTTTATATCATGTGATTGCAAATTTGATGGACTAATAGTTTTATTATTAAAATTTTATTGTATTGGAAATTCTCTAATGCGATTTATATTATATTACAGCATATAAAACTGCAATACCTGTTAAACCTTTTCTATATGCATCTATAAACCTCCAAAAATACCAGGTATATCATTTAATTTGTTTTAAGGAAACAGAATTTAAAGCTTCTGAAACTGTTCTTTCTAATAACTTAAATAAATAATCACAATTATTACGAGCATATTGTTTAGTAGCACCTTAAAACATTTTAATAAAATTGAGTTTACAATAGAACTTTAGATAGAATATTATCTTATGACTTAAATTTTCAATAATCTCCTTAATTAGTGGCTTTTGTGCTAAAAAATTTGGCTGAAGTGAAAGCATACGAACTGTATAACAATTTTCTGTAACAGATGAGTGTTTTTTACAATTATCACAAATATATTTTAATTGACTTTGAGACCACAACCTACGTTCTTCTAAAATTAACTTAATGCCTTTTGGCCATTTATTTAAAAAATGCATTAACTGAAATGATCTATCAGGCATTGATCTATTTCTAAATATTTCTTTACTACTAGGTTTAAGATTCATTCGTATAGCAATAAATACATTTTTAGTATATATTGCATAACTTGTTATATTATTAAATACAAATACATCAATATCATCAGGATGTAATTTCTCAAATATAGGAATTGCTTTTTCAGTTATTTAATATTAAAGGTAATTAATAAAAGTTTTAAAAATAAAAATAAATAATATTATTTATACCTGTTTAATTAAATTATCTGATTTTTACCATTCATTACGATTTATTCCTAGTTTCATTATAATACATACTTCTTTTTCTTTAGTTTTTAAATATTCATTAACTTTTATAAGAAAATCACTAACATGTAAACTAAGCCTAACTCTTTTTTTTCAAAGTGATTGATGTCTAACGGATTTTTAAAAAGTTTTTTTTCATCATTAACATAAAAGATAAATTCGTTATATATAATTAATATATATTATTTTTTATTTACATTTAAAATAGGTTCTTCTAAAACTTTTATATCATCATTTAATAGTTTTAGCATTCACTTTTCCATTTCAAAATTTTATTTAAAAAATATTTTCTGTATTCAATTACATTAGATCTTTCATGATTATCATAATAAACATCTTTTTTTTAACATGAAATTCCTATCTAAAATATTTAAACTATACACGAGCTGTATTTTCTGAATTATTTTTTTTTTTTCTATCTCCATACTTGAGAATATTTCTTGTTTAATATAAATTTTAAATTCGCTTACTATTACATTATAATTAATTTCTAAAGATATTTTATAATCATTTAATAAATATCTTTATCACCTAATAAACTTTAATTTTTTGATACTTTTCACATATTGATATTAGAATTTGATAGTGAAAAATAAAATTTTAGGTCTATGATCTAATAAATCAGGTTTGATAATCTTCTTTTTTAATATTAATTATAAAATTTTTACTTACATCCATACTTTTAAAACCTTTTAATCATAAATTAATATATTGCATTATAAGTTATAATCTGTTTTTAACTTGCAATTCTAAGAATTTATCAGCAATTAGTCTTTTTACATTCTCTAATGCTAATTCAAAACCTTTTTGTTCTTGATTTTTTTCAAGTTGTTTTAACTTATCCATAAGTTCTTTTGTAGATTGATGTGATATTTGTTGATGTGATTGAAGTGTGAGAAAAAAGATATCAAGTTTAAAAATCCTAGCTACTATAAGTTGAGCCTTTCATTTCTTTGATAGCATTTTTAATTAATTTAAAAAAAATGATGATAATTTTTAAATGCTTATAATTGTAGATTATTACAAATAAATACACAAATTTGATAAATATTCTCACACTAAAATTAAAATGTAATCAATCAAAATTCTTTAATTTTAGCCAATTTTTAATTTTAAAACTGACTAATTTTATATTAAACTTAATGAAATTACTAAATTTTAAACTTATATAACTTATGCTATAGTAATACAATTTAAAAAAACTTGTTATTATATGAAAGAATATTATTTAAATTACAGTTTTACAGAAAAAAATTTAAAAATATATTAATTAATTTTTTTTTATATTAATTTAAAATCACATAATAAAAAGTGGTAGCTTTAGATTGCATGCATTATATATATGTAAAATATATAAGCTAATTTATTCAAAGTAAACCTATTAAAAAATATAATATAATTTAAGTTTTTTCTTATCAGTTTTGGGTAGTCAAAAAAACTCTAAAAGATGTAAATACTGCTAATATTACTGTGTCATCCTCTAAAGAAATAAGGTTTAATCTTCTCCTGAACTTTCTTTGAATTAATACACATATCTTTGAATATAGCCACTATACTTCTTTCTGGAGAAAAGGAATCAGGATTTGAAATTTTATTAGGTTTCAGAACCTGAAATGTAATATTTTCACAATATAGTTTTAGGCTATTTACAATTATCTGATATGTTGATTTAAGATATAAGTATTTTGACTCTTTAAAATAGTAATTGATAAGAACTAAATTGTTATTTTTATATAGTATGTTCCTTTTTTTACCATTAAATATATGACAAAGCTTATTTCCTAATAATAGATTTATAATTTTATTAGTTTTTTTGAATTGTCATAACTACTGATTAGTAATCATTAAGGAGTTGAATTCAATTTGCTAAATCTTTTTACATCTTTAATATTATTAATATAGAGAATGATTTTTTCTATCAGATCAAGTTTTTTGACTTTTATATTATTGAAACTAAGTATTATTAATATTATATCAAGCAAAGTAAAATTTCTTAGTAAAATTTTGACGAATCAAGTTCGTTCAAATTATATAGGCTTTTAAAGATTTGATTAATCCTTTTGGAACTACTTTGCCTTTTCTAAGAATCCTTTTTTTATTAGTGTATGCTTAATATAAAGAAAAAAATCACATGTATAAGACATTTCAATAAGGCATATTTAGTTCAAGAAATGTTTTTAATATTTAATTTTTTTTGTTTTTAGAACTCCCGATTTAAGATTTTAATATTATATAATATTGAATATTAATGTTTAATTAGAGTTTAGATCTAGTCTTTATATATAATTCTTTTTAATATTTTAGAATTTCAAATTATGAAATTAATCTTTGACCTCTAATATTAGGCAATATGAGACCTTTGCAATAGAAAGGGAGGAAACTCAAAAAAAAATAAAAAATGAGTTAATAATAAATCTGAACAAATTATAGTATTTAGAACATTTTTGGCTTATAAACTAAAATTTTAATTTTTTTAGAGTTTTCTCCCTTTCTATTGCAAAGACCCCATATATCTGAGTCCTTGCATATATTTTGCTTTTTCTGATCATGCATTCTCTAGGTTTATAAACTTTTTCTCTTCAAATAGTATTAGCTATTATGTTAATATTATTGGAATTTCTAGTATTCGAATGTAAGACATAATTCCTTATTATATCTATCAAGATGTATCCCATTCAAAAAATTAAGCCTATATAGTAAGAATTTCTTATTTAGAAGATCCTCAAAAATGTAATATACATTTCTTTTAGCATAGAGGACACTATTCAAATTTTTTATGATATATTTTAATAGATACTCCTATTAATGCACACTATTTTTATAGGACAAAAGATAAATATTATAACCATTTACTTATCTAGTTCTTCCTAAACATTTGTCACTATGTTTTTAGCATATTGATAAGCTTCAGTTAAATTATCATTAGCAATTTGAATATACTGTAATAGACAAATCTAGTAGGATGATATTTTCACATAAATTTATTAGATAGATACTTATTTTATCAGATTTCTCAATTACTTGAAATTCCTTATATTTAAGGGTCTTTTGAATTTTACCCTATCAGATAGGCAGTCAATTCAATGGGTTTACTCTTGAGATAATATAAGACTAATTGTAATAGATTTCTTCTGATAATGACTCTTTTGATCTTATAAATACATAATAACCAGTATAAATTAGTTACCCAATATCTGTGATCACCTTCTAACTTACTAGGTTTTAATAGATATCTAACTGCTGTATCTTTTTTTAACTTTATTTCTTCGTATTTTTCAATTACTCACTTAGCTTTACTAGAAGGTTTCGATTCAATTTCTTCTAAAGTCATAGCATAAACTGGTATCATTTTAATAAGATGAGTCTTACTATTATTCATAAAATCAATAATACTTTTTAAGGATTTTATTTTATAACTTTAATCGTTCCCTTTCAGTTAATCATTCTTCTATGGCATATTAGATCTTATATATAAATTTTATTAAATTTTTCTTTAATTAAAGCTAAGCTTTCAAAACTATAAAGGTTGATAATATGTATTGTAACACTATACTATTGCATTTCTTATATAAATATATCTTAAAAGAAAGCATTATTATCAGTTATCAATAATGTCAACTATATAAGAGGATTAGAAGGATCTTTATATATTTCTTTGATTACATTTCAGATTTCTAAACTATTTCTTGATATTAATGAATATCCAGCCTTAAAATATGTTATTATATTTATAACTAAAAAATTACAAACAAATACTTTTCTACCATTTTGATCATTATAAGTATAGAGTAAAATATCACACTAGTGAACCTTATTTAGGATTTTAACTTTTGAGAAACTTGTCTTAATCTTATATGATATTGGTTTTAGATAGATTTAATAGCTATATTGATGTTTTACCTACCCATTTTATAATATCTTGTAATCAAAAAGAATATCTTTTCTTCTGATACATTTTATATATTTTTTTTTGCATTAGAATAAAAACCAGGTATATTATAATATAGAAACCTATAGACTATATAGAGCTCATTATACAGATTTATCACAATTTAGGATTGACTCATTCTTAAAATAAGAATATTATAATAATATTATAAATCAAGGCTAAATAATAGCATATTTGATTCAGTATATTTACAACTTTTAGATATAAATCAGGAGCTTTATAGTAAACTTTGAGATAAAATTCTATTAATAAAAATAATGAAAAAAATTTAATTTTTAAAGAAGCTTGAGCAATATTATAGAACTATCTCATTTTAGAATAATAGTATTATAGCCTACAAGAAAGAGATAGAAGAACTTAAATCAAAATATCTAATTTATGAAAACAGTTTAGGGTTTTATAACAGGATAAAAAATTCAAAGATGAGGTTAGATCTATTTAAAATAGCTAAATTATAAAGTTCAAAAATAAGATTGTGAATCTTAAAATAAAAATCCAGATTTTCATAAATAAAAAAAATCTCAATAAATGCTTTAAATATGATAATAACTAATTTTATCATTAATATTAATAGAGGATTAGAACAAATTAAAAATCATATTAAGAAGGTTAATATGCTTATATAGAATCTCACTAATATTATAGATAGTATCAGAGGCTCATTAAATACTATTTGGATTACTTTGCAAAATATTACAATTGAGAGGGATCAATATCAGAACCTATTAAATGATTTAATTTGGCAGGTAAATAATTTTAGAAATCAGTTAAATGATAGCAGAAATTAGAATTTACGGTTATAGCATTTATTAGATAAATCTTATGTTCAAGTTAAAAAAATTATGGAAGAAAGAGATGTAACTATAAGGGAGAAATAATGCTCAAGAAGAATAGGATATGGCTATTCTAGCCTATAATAATGAATAAAAAGAATCTCATTGCTAACATTTCTCATATTGAGATAAGGATAAGTATATTAGTAAATTATTATAAGAATAGATTGCTTTCTAATTATTGATTCAGTATAAAAATACTCAAATTGCTGAGCATAGGAGAACTTTACATAAGTGGACTTTAAAATATAATAATAATATAAAGAAATGAAGAAGAACATATATAGATTCACAAAATCAACATTTAAAATAGAAAGGATATTATAAGAATTCACAAAATCAGATATAGACTTAGAACTAAAATATTTTTAATTTACAGCAATAAATATTAACATTACAAAATAACTTACTACAAAATATGGTCTCTTTAGAATATGATATGCAAATATTAGTACTACATCTTACTTCTCTTTCAGATTATGATAGGTAAGAACTATCAGATACATATTATATAAAACTTAGAAATATAAATAAAATAGTACAGCCTATGATTGTCATTAGTTTTAATACTGCTACAAGAACTAATAATATAAAGAGTAAGATGGTTATCAGATTCTATTCTATTCCTGTAGAATTCATAAAATGGTAATAATGCAATAAATAATAAAGCAGAGTTTCTGAATTGGCTACAAAATAAATATCAGAAAGTAATAATTGGTATAAATTAGACTATTTTGAAAGCTCTTATAAGCAAGGTTGAGAAATTTGTATGTTATAGGCAAATTTTGACCTTGTACTTATATTATACTGTATTAAATTTTATATTAATTATTATATGTACTAACTGTACTAAACTGTACTAAGCTATACTAACTGTACTAATTTTCTAACCCTGCTTATAAGTAAAAGTTTCTATCTAACAGATATACTAAAAAGTTATGAAAAAAGAATAAAATCATTTGTACAGGGTATAATCTTTACAAATATATTGATGATCATATACCCATTAATATACAATTGAGAATTAGGATAACCAACCCTACTAATTTAAATCTTTGTTTACAGAATTAAGAAATATATGGCTAGAAGCTGAAAGATAAGTAAATATTCTGATCTAACCCTTATATCTAGTTAGTTCTTAGAGAATTACTTCAGTTGAGATCAAAAAGTTAAATTCTAAAATAGCTTCTTTAGAAGTATAGTTAACAGAATTAATGCAGATGCATTCTAAACTTGCCTAACATTTGCAACTACTAGAAAATGTAGTTAATTCAAATAATGCTTCAATCTTTTATAGTTATATTAATTAAGAATTGGAAAAAGATTGAGTAATTAAAATTAATTTAGCCAAACTTACTAAATTTATAAGAGAAAATACTATAGATATCAAATTAGCTTAGTATTAGTGTTTAGGATTCTTAGATTATAATAATAATGAAGAATTAAAAAAAAATTAGAACAAATTAAAGCCTACTTAGCTAAATTTGCTAAAAAAGATACCAGAGATGCCAAAACACCTTAGCATTAATGCTTGAAATCCTCACCTTTTGGAGGATTGAAAAAAAGATTAAAACAAATTGAAACTTTATTGGCTAAACTCGCTAAAGATTCCAAATCCAGAAGTGATTGAGTTTATATAGCTACAGTAAATAAATTGTCTGATCTTATTTTTTTTAATAATGATACATTAAATCTGAGAACAATGATTATAACACTGATGATTCATCAGCTGATTCAGACTCCAAAAAATATGATATGAATGTTTACATAATTCATAGAAAAAAAATAAATTTCACTGAACAATATGGGTATTCTGATAAATCCTTAAAGTCTAAGGTCTCTAATAAATCTGAGCTTCATAAGGTAAAGCAAAACAATAATTTATTTTCTATCTATAATGTCTTATCAGATAAAGATAGTCATGGTAAGTGTATATCTTTAAAAGAAATTATTCATAAAATCATTTAGATCAAATTTGAGAATTATCTTCTTTACATAATTTAGCAATCTAAAAGTGTGAACCTATTACTTAAAATTTGAATGATGAGTCTATTGATAGTCCTATAAAAATAGGTTTCATCTGAAAGAAAGAACTTCTACAAGCATTATAACTATAAAGTATAAGATTGGACGCCTACAAATTCCAGCTATGGTACTTGAATCTGATTCTGAGATTTTTATTATAACAAAAAATATTGTATTACATATAAAGGCTGTCATTGATATATTCATAAAATATGATCTTAGTGATATTGCTACTGTACCAGTCAAATCTATTGGAATCATTCACAGTATACTGATAACCTTAACTCCTAGATTTACTATATATAAAGATTTTATAGTTATAAAATACTCTAAGCCAATGCTAATATTTCAAACCCTCTTCTTAAGAAATATAAATATATAATTAACTAGAACAAAGATGAATTGAAGATTTCTCATAATGACAAGGACTTGATTATTTTAGTTACTATGCATAAGGCTAAGAACAAGCTTAAAATAAATTGTATAAGAACTATTTCCAAATGTGATACTTCCTTAATCCTAGACTGTATTTTACAAGATTTAAGTAAAGATGATACATTAAAAAAAAGTGAGTTATAAGGAACTTGAAAAAATGCTATATAACATTCTTAAGTATAATGCAAAAATTAATGAGTATTGTAGAAGATTACAAATATGCTATGATAAACTTTTTAGAGAATAGGTAAATTATTTTTCTAATATATTCATTATATTTACTATATTTTTTATACTCCTTACTACTACTTTTTCACGCAATTCCTCATTCTTTATATCAAAAGTTTTTAAACTCACTAAGATTGGTATCTCATTCTTAGACTTTGATTTCTTCTCTCTAATCTTTTTTGCTTTTTTACCTTCTTCCAAAACTGCATCAATAGATTTGTTAAACTCTATCTTAACATTACGTATTTGTTTTTCAGTTTTATAAATGGAGAAATATTTTGACCTTGGATCTCTAGTTTGGTCTGTCCACTCATAACATTTATATTAAAAAATGAAGCAATTACTCTAGGACTAGCTATTAGTATATGAATTAGTTGATCTCATGCAACTCTATTTTTTTCTCGTCTTTTCAGATCTGATAAATATGTTTTTGTAATGTGCTATATTTTTCTTTTGGTTTATCTAAAACTTTAAACTTCAGCTTTTCATCACAACGTTGCATAATAAAATTGTAATTGGCTAGTGAAAAAAAAGGAGTATCATATCTCATATATAACCTAAGCATAGTAGCAATATTTTTTTATATCTAATATAATATTCTGAAATAATTTATTAAATAGGATATATAAAAGCATGTATTATTTCAAATATATAGGATATATAAGGTATATAAAAAGAAAATATTTCAAATATATAAGATATACAAAATAAATAGAATATTCAAAATAAATGTATTACAGTAGCGATCATAAGTATCCGATCGCCTCTAACTCCGGCTACAAGTAAGTAAATTTAAAATTTTTTTTTTTATTTAAAAAATACATAACCAACTAATTAAAATTAATACATTGTGTAGTCATCATCTGACTCTATAAG
>CAJVPP010002054.1:0-16553 GCA_910592005.1 Funneliformis mosseae
TAAAGATGTATGTCGATAACCCGCTTCATACATCACTAATATCAAATTTCACGTTAAATACAATCAATTCGACCTTCGACCTTTATAATCAAGGAATGGAACATAAGTTGGAGCATTTAAGGGCGTTCTCAAGCACTTCAATTGATAGATTGATAAGTAAGCTGATTGGTTAAAAATATATATATATATCCGAATGTGTAGTCTCTTTTTCGAACACCGATAAAAAAAAATTTTGTTTTTAAAATTTTGAAAGAATTTTTTTATGTTCTTTTGTTTTAATTAATTAGAAAATATATATAGTAAATAAGTCAAATAAAAGCAATAAAATATAAAGTTTATTATCTCAATTTAATTGCGTAAATAAAATTAATTTTTAAATTAAAAAAAATGCTGCTATTATTCTGCTACAACATTCTATTTGTTCGATTATTCAATATATTTTACTCAAAAAGCATGCTCTTTCGTTTTTCAGGCTATAATAGCAACCAACTGTCAAAATGCATCATACTTTGATTATTTTTTTGACTTTTGGTTTGGACTCCTACTTTTCAACCTTCTTTGATTTTTTGAATCTTCACGGGCTTTCTTACCAATTTGATAAAACCACTTTGGCCTAAATTAAATCACAGACATTTATGTAAAATATATTATAAAAAAAATTACAGTATGTTACAAATCTTTGAACATTTTATCGTCTAGCCAATTTGTTACACAAACAAGGGAAATTCCGGTTCATTCTGTGATAAGGTGCCCTGTTACATAAGAAAAATTTTTTTTTTGCAGTTTCCTTTCAAAAAATCTACTTTTAGGTTAAACTTTTCTTATTATATATGATAAATTAGATACTTCATTCAATAACTCTGTAAACAAAAATTCTACAATTAGAAACGGTGGCGGTGTAAATATATTAAAAAAAATGATTACCCAACGTTATTCTGTAACACAAGGATCCTTGGATCATGATTTTCTTTTCCGGAAAATCTCACGTTTTTGTCGGAAAATTGATTATTGGCTAGAGATAGGTGACGGTCCGTCATTTGTACATTACGGTTGGATGTTTAAATGGTTAGATCCATTCGTTTAGAATTTTTTTTTAAAAATATAAAGCGCCTCAACTGATTTTTCATTGATTTCTATTTACGGTTCATTTAGTCATATTGCTTCATACATCCACCATTTAGATTGTGAGAACCTTTTTTTTTTATCAATTACCTTGCATATTTACTTAAAGCCTCCTTTCCTTTCCGGTATATAATATTTTATTTTTATTTTTCACTAAAATGATCGAACCTGATGCCCCACGTTTTATTACATCACATCATTTTTTTTTTAAACCAAAAAATCTAATAATTCTGGTCAAAAAATAAGATAAATTAATGGGTTAACAGTTAATGGTTAACCGGTAAAACTTCCGGTCTTGCTATCTACAGGATACCCTTATACGTGTAATCACCGCCTGTCGAATATCATTTTGCCGTTGATAATTTTTTGTTCTAATTAAACTTTTGCAATTTAAAATACAAAGTATACCGAAAATTAAACCTATTATGAATGGTCTACAACAAGTATTCAACAATATTTAAATGAATTTTTAATTAAATTTGGGTCAAGAGATTCCCACGCGATATTTACCCATCCAGCTAGTTTTGAATATGACGGTCTTTTAATACGATTTGAGCGGTTTAGTTCCTCTACCTTCCATTGATTTTATAGTGAACAGACCTTTTTAAATTAATTTATATAAAATAAACATAAAATATAAAATAAAAAATTGTCTATACCTTTAATTTAAAACTCTTATTAATTGCAATATCTAATGGTTGTAATTTTGATGTTAAGCCACCAGGAATAAGTGCTATATTTGTATTTTTTATAGAAAGTTAATTTTTAACTAAATTTGTACAAATATTAAAAGGGAACGTGGATTATAATGAAGATCGTTTAGTCCAAATATTTTCAATCCACCATACCTTTTCATTTGCTTGAATAAATATACCTTAAGGAAAGTTTTCAGATATTTTTAATTTGAAAATAAATATCTGGAGGTAATTTTGTTCCATCAGCCATGCATTCAACAACTACAGTAAAATATTTTTCATTACCTGTAGTTTTAATGAGCAACGCGTTTTTCAACCAGCTGTCGACGCTGCTATTTGTCAGGTTATTTTCATTAATTTATCTAATTCATTATGCATATTATATTAATTAAAATTTGCATAAGCTTCTTAATAAATTATTAGGCAACATTATTAAGAGTTTCTTACAGCATTTTATAATTGACACAATTATATTATTGAAGAATTTTTTCAACCATAATTTGAAGACCATATAAGGAATTATCCTAATGCAAAAATATACATAGAAATTGTTTATAAAACAAAATCATATTGGGCCTATTATTTCACAAAATTTAAATTTACTAGAGAGATGATGGTTGAATCTGTAAATGCTTGCTTGAAAAAATTGTAACACAATTTTAATTTATCTTTGTATGACCTTATAATTGAAATTTCTAAAACTTTTTGATTTACAAGATAAGAAAATAAATATAAATTTTGGTGTTTGTCTATTTCTAGTATATAAAATCAAAGTAATACAAACATTTTATTTGCTAAAATTGACAAATCTCTTTAATAGTATCTTACACATAAAATGTTAAAAAGGCATTATAATAAAATGAATCAATCATTATATTATTATATAACAAATTTGATAGAAATTAATGATAATATAATAGAAGAATTAACATTAATAAATAATATTAATAAAATTGCAGATATTGATCTTTCTTAAATAACTTTAAAATAAATAGTTCAATTTATTGGATTATATAATATTAAAGAAATATAGCTAATCAGTATTAGAAATACTTGAAAATAAAATATTATATATTATTATTATAAAATCAGTGATATATATATTATGACTGATATATTTCTATTATAACATATTTTATACTTAAAGAAGTAAAATATTTTGGTTTGTAATTAGAGAAAAAAAATAATTATTTTATATTTTAGATAGTCTTTATATAAAATAATAATGCTTAACTTTAATCATAAATTAAAAGTTTCTTTATTTTATTAAACTAATAATGTATAAATTATGAATTATTTATTTAAATATAAAATTGTAATAAAGCTGCTATAAATATTTATATATTTGTTACTTATTTAAAATTTAAACTTATATTATATCTTTTTTTTATCCTGATTATTTAAAAGCAAATTTACCTAAATTCTTAATAAAGTTAATAAATTAGGTTTTAAACTTTGTCAAAAATATTAAAGAAAAAGTTGACTGAATATATAAAGCAATTAATTTTTATCATATTTGATTGAAGTTTTGAATGAAATATAATAAATATTAATGAAAAAAACTTTTTTTTTTTAAAAGTAAGTAATAATGAAAGAGGTAATTTTTTTTAAAAAATTATTAGAAAATTAATGTTATATAAGAAGATTGCTAGGAAAATCAGATTCTGAGAATTTTTTGACTAAAATTAAGATCTTATTATATTTTAATCTAATAATATCAAAAATTGAATTACAATAAAAATAAAATTTTACTAAAAACTTCTTAGAACCTGATTTTTCTAGCAAACTTTTCATATATATAAATCAGGAAATCAGGAAATTACCTTTACTCAAAAGAAAACCAAATTCTACTAAATTCTATTATTAAAGGAGAATATACTTTACATATAAATGGTAATTATAATATATAATAAATAGGTAAGTTTCCCTATCAATATTATTCCAATAAAATTGAAATGTATATTTATTTTATAATCTGAATCATTCTCACTATTTGAATGTTAGAACATTGTCTTTCAAATTTAAGTAGGTTGCATTACCACTTTTGGCAGCAATAGCAAAAGAGGGAGAGGAATCAATCTGTAAAAATCTAATCTATAAGGACACCTCTAGTGTAGAGGTTGGAACCGGCCGAAAATTCTTTAACCGGTTAATAACCGGTTAAAATATTTGTTAACCGGTTAATTAACCGGTTAAAATTAACTTTGGCCAGTATTATAAATTTGGCCAGAGTTAGACAATATTTTGTCAATCATAAAAATCTTAATTCTGGCCGGAAATTGAATTTCGGCCGGATTTAAATTCATCTATTTTAACCGGTTAAAAAAAATCTTTAACCGGTTAACATGTTAACCGTTTTAACCGGTTAAAAATTAACCGGTTCCAACCTCTACTCTAGTGAACTAACATTGACATAGCAAAATTTATGTAAAGTAGCTTTTCAAGGCATGGATTTTGAAAATATTTCAAAATATACAGAGTAACAGACTAATATTGTGTAAGCAATTTTTGTCATTTTTGAATTTATCAAATTAATGTGAATCCTTTGTTTTTCAGTATAGCATCATGTTAATTACTTGAATCAGCAATATTGATTCAATTCAATTTAAGAAAATCGAATAAAATAAAGTAAATATATAAATAATATAATAATACAGTAAGTTTCCTTAATATTTATAAACAAAATAAAATAAGCAGAAAGTATGTGTTTTAATTAATTGCCTTAATGTTGAGATAGGTATGTTCATTATAAAATTTGTTGAAATCTAAGAAAATTATTTTAATCTGATTCTTTTTACCTGATGGGAACCATCATTTTTATATCTAAAAAATTAAACCCATATTGGAGCTTTTTTTTGGCAAATTTATTTTAGCAGTATCCAGAAAAAATAATAGCAGATAAAAATGTCTCCAATTAAATAAAATAATAAGAAAAATATTATTTTAATGATATTATGGCAAATAATTAGGCAAATATGTACAGTATATTTATTAAAATAATAGTTATATATTTTTTGTTAGGCAAATAAAGATATGCATATATGGCAAATAGTTCCTTTTTTTGGTAAGTTTATGTAGATGATTTAAAATGAGAAAGTTAATTATAATATAATACATCTGGTATTTTCATATGAACAAGCAACACAATTAAAATATTTACATAAGTTTAAACGCATCATCATTAATTTCTAACAATTGTAATGCTAATCGGAAAACTCCCTAAATCCTACTGCTTCATTTGATAACTAATTGGATTTTCCGACGTTGATCGATTTATTGAGCTTGCATTTTGGTTATCTATGAAATTAAATATTTCGTTCCAATTCAAAGTCTTTTATTTATTTCAATTGTATTATTATTTGAAAGTTCACTTTACGTACCATATTTATCTAGAACTAATAAGAAAAGTGAATAATAATATTATATAATGAAATATAACAATCAACGAAATTTCCTGTAGTAAAATATATTATATGAATGACCGAAATTTATAAAAAAAATCCAAGGCAATCCTGATAATTATTGTCAGATAAACTTTCAAATAATACCTTTTTTAAAAACTTACATAGCCAATTGTGAATATATGGGACTTTTGCAATAGAAAGGAAAGGGGGGAAACAGCCGGAAAAAATTAATTTTACTTTTATAAGCCAAATATGATTTTAGGTCAAAATATGTTCAGATTTAGCATTAACTCATTTTTTATTTTTTTCCAGCCGTTTCCCCCTTTTCTATTGCAAAGGTCTCATTTTAACCATAGGATAGCGGTTGGAACCGATTAAGTTCATAGATTTTTTTATTGTACTACACAATTAGTTCTTGCCCAAACACATTTTTTATATGATCAGACAAAAAAGTTTTAATTAAAACCTATACTAATTGTTATATGAAATTTATCCAATTGGCAATAATTGTTGCATGATTTCGTTAATTATTGTTGAAGTTAGTTTCTCCCTATGGCTATTTTTTTTCGGTAAAGTAATGTTTGTAAATAGTATTTAGTGACTTCTTCATAAATATTACAAGGAATGATAGCTTTATCATGAAAAATACAGCACGAGAAATTTCAACAAATCGAATGTTTTTTTCAATGCTTCAAAATTTTCAAGAAACCATTCCTATTAATACTTCCCAATTCAGGAGACTGTTCGATACCCAATTTGATGAATAATTCCAGGCATCAATTTCTATACTTGCAATCAACATTTGAAAAGATCAGAAAAGATGTCTTTATCCAAGGTAATAAATGGATTCGGATTACAGATCATTTCAAGATAATAATCTTGCAGCTGGTTAGCTTAAAAATGGTATTCTTAAACCCAATCAGTAAGTTTTTTCGGCGAGCAAAAGTTGATTTGATGGCCAGATCTTTTTGTGCAACATAAAATTTTTTTTTGATCAAAAATCACTTTTGGTTAATAAATATTTTTTATATGGATTTTATTGTATATATTCTATCCTTTCGAATATTCTTACATATCAAAAACGATTGCGTGATATTTGCTTTAACGTTTTTATTAATCCAATTGGACTTTAAATATGGATATCGTGCAGGCACTTAATTTATTAAAAGAGATAATATGGCGCTTTACCAAAAAAATTTTTACTTTATAAATTTTTTTTGAAGTTTCCTCCCTTTGCAAAACGCGAAACGTTTATTAATTTTCTTATTACTTTTAGCTTAGAAAAGATTAGGGATCGCTTCGGCCGACGATTTTTCCAAAATCTTGCGTCATTTCGTTTATTCGTTGTTTCAGATCGCAGTGGTTAGATATTTTTCGCCTTTAGTTTTTTTTCTATCTTTACCTTTTTTACATTATTCTTTTTTTTTTTATTTTTTTTCGGATTCACGGAGTGTCGATCAATCTGCCGGAACTGTTGTGGAATTTTGTTTTTTTATTATATTTTTTATTATTATTTTGTTAACTGGTTTTTTTTTTTTATTTTTTTAGACGACTTTTTAGGTCATTTCTTTCGGGTTGATAAAGTTTTTTTTAGACGAACTTTCGAGCTGGATCAATAGGTCGATCGCTTCAGGCTATAGCGATTTACGTTACACGTATTTTTTTTTTAGATCGCTTCGATTGATGCGCCCTTTTTTGAAAAAAAATTTTTTTGTTAATAAATTTTTTTTAAGGTCATTTCTTTCGGGTTGGAATGAGTTTTCCAAATTAATTTTTTTTTATTTATTCTATTATTTTCCAGTCGAGTTGGATTGAGTTTTTATTAAATTAAATTAATTTTTATTTGTTTATTTTTTATTTTCCAGTCGGGTTGATTGAGTTTTTATTTTATTATTTCCTAGTCGGGTTGGTGAAGAAAGTCTTTAATACTTCATTCACAATAATCTCGGTCACCAAGATCAACAAGGTCGGATATTTTTATCGGAGAGTGTAGCACATTTAAAAAATTTGAATGAGATATTTTTTTTCACCTCATTTTCCTTCCAACAATTCATTATTAAAATTGAAAATGCAGAATTCAAATAATTCGAATGAGTGGGTTAATTGTATTATTAAAGAGGCTATTTCTAAAGAACTATATTAATATTACGATTATTGATATTTTTAGAGAAATTGAAGGATTCGGAATAATCTATCGAACAAATTGGAAAATGTTCTGATAAATATTTTAGCATTAAATCGTAATGACGACGCAACAATTAGATAAATCGTTCATGAGGTAATTTAACGCTGCACGCCTCGGCATTCAGAATATTTTTCTAATTTGAAATCTTGTTTTTATAAGCTCAAACTTCACCGGGAGGTTGATTTTCATCTATAATTACCATTTCCGAAGAATGGCACCCAAATTGAATTTAATTGACCAAATAAATTTGATATTTAATATTTTTTTTCTTCTATTTATAAAATCAGTATAATCAATTATTGAAAAAGTATATATTAGTGATCATACACTTCGATTCTATTTAAATAACAATTTACTTGGAAAGATAAGAACTAACACGAATTATACATTGTGATTTGATAATACATCATATTAGGCCACGCACTTCGGTTTACGTCACCCGGCCGGGTCACCTTAACCAAAAAAAGTTTTATGTAAAAAATTTATCACCTGACTTCGAAATATAATTTTATTAATACAGTAATTAATACGGTATTACCATTTTATTGACTTTACTGATTTTTTATTTCTTCTCTTTTTTACTTCCAACTGATACGGAAACCGATTATAACCAATCACATCCTTACGATTTACATTTTTCTTAATAAACCGGGTCAATTTTAAAATTTTAAGGGTTACGTGAACCGAAAATGCTAACTTGCGTGTCCTTAACTAATGATAGTGATATTTGCATAATACAATTTATATTTCATTTTTTATTTTAAACTAGCACTCCAAAGATGTTGGCTAATTTTGGGTTATCCAAGAGAAATGAAGCATCAACATTATCATCTAAATTCTACATAATTCTATGTAAAAATTTATACTGTTAATTATAATGTTCGATTAACGTTAATTATAATTTAAAATATCATTAATGATACTTTTAGAATGTTGGGGTGATGAACCAGATAAACGTCCAGCTATGGTAAATAGGTAATGGGGTCAATTTAAGAAAATTAGTCGATGAGTTAACTTCATTAATCTCTGAGAGATTAAATAAGAAATACGAGTATAGTTGATTGATAATAATATGAATTTACAAGAAATTTATGATTTGCTGTTAAAAATTCAAAATGATTCATCTTGATATTCTTATTTGGATTCGTTAATGATACAATGTAGGAACAAGTAATAACTATGAAAAGACATATAATTTCATTAATAGCGTCAGAGCCAAGTCATATATTAGCGCAATATTTGCTGGTTTGAATTATTATTATCGGAAATGGGATGGCTTTCAAGTATTATGGAAACAGCTAATCAAGGTTTTGTAGCGGACAAAGTGATATTGGCTCTGTGTTATTATGGTTGTTTGAGGCTTTTTATTTTTTAGTAAAAACCTGTTCCACTTTTTTAAAAAGTAGGAATCAAATTACTTATAATCATAGCATTATCATTGTTAGAAGCGGACATTTTACTGTCCTTTAGTACTTTGTTTGATGATGTACCAATGATAAGAGGTGGAGTTGATACTTCTTTGTTGTCATTACTGTTTGAAAATAATATGAGTGTGTTAATATCCAATATCCTTTTCAGAGAGATTAGACTGCATTTGTTGGTCAACATTTATATCACCAGCTGATAAATTATTGGTAATTGTTATAATTTTAAGAGTCTAGCTGTCATTTTGCTACTGGTTTAGACTGAAAAGTCATAGTTTTTTTTTGCAGAGGTTATTCTTTATTATTAGTTAGTGAGCCAGGACGACTTCTTAAGTTGTGATTGTGGTTTTGTGAAAATTATTATTTTTTTTTTCACATTTTTTTTGGTTTAAAAAGAAAGTGGAGAAAAGTCTTTTTGATATACAAAAAAGATTTTTTTTATAAGTGCGGCAGTCTCGCATGATCTTTATTAATATTTATAAATTTACAAAGAAATCAAAATAAACAAAAAATACAAAAATATCTATAAACCAATCTTGTAAACTAAACTATTTTATTAATATTAACCTTGCATTTTATCAAACTAAACTATACATTAGAAAAGAATAAAAAATTAAACTAAACTAAGGTACAGATATTAAATGTCTAGAAGAAAGGATGTAATTACTATCGTATCAGAAATTTGACCAGTGAGTACCATAAGCAATAGTTATTATGAAGAAAACAGGATAAATTGGATGTATTTGGAATATATGTGAGAAACTAAAGGATATCTAAATTACAGTGAAATTATCATTAATATTATTTGAAAGTTTTCAAAATTGTAATGATTTACATCTTTTCAATATATATTATAAATAGAGGAGAATATATCATTAAGTAGGAATGATAATAAATTGAGGGTGAGTTATTTGTTATTTGTAATGACATTGATTAAAGAAGAGAAAGATGAAGAAATGATCCCTTTTAATAGGTCAATAAAACATAAATTATTATTTATTGTACTGCAATTTCATATTGAAGATTGATTAACATAGTCTACTAGTATATTATTGTTATATTTATTGAAGTCTTTTAGATGAAACATGAATGACTATTTGTGTTCCTAAATGATATTGATAAGAGGAGTTATATTGTTGTAATAAATCCAAATATGATCAAAGTCTTTAATTGTAGAGTGACAGCAGAAACATTTGTTCAAGATATAGGTTTGTGAATATTGAGCATTCATAACTTTCAAAGTAGGAAGTAATTGTAAAATCAATTTGAGTTTGAATTATTTTCTTTTGCATGCGTCAAATAATATAATCTTAGCATTTCTAAATCATTAAGAATATAAAATAGAGTTTATTAATCAATGTAAAAGTTGCTATATTTAGCAAGTTATGAAAAAATTAGAAAATTTTCAGTCTAAGAAACTTATTGCAGGTGTTTGATAAATAAATAAAAAGGATAATGATTAGTGTATTATTATGATAAATAAAATATTTAAGGCTAAGGTGATTATTATTGATGCTTAAAGAAGCATCAGTAATTTGTTTTATCAGAAGGTCAACTTGATTATTAAATTAATCGTTTCTATAAGTTTTGATTTTGGTGAGCATTAATTTAATGTTGTGTGTGATAATAAGATGCAATATTGTCATCCAAATATGAAAATAAAGAAGTTTGAATATAGGATTCAAAGAAGAAAATACCTTATAAAGTGTGACAATCTTGTGAATGATGTAATTGCAGCTTGTAGATCAGTATATAGATTTCAATATTAGCATTAGAAGGTGAGGTATATACAGTAGCAAGGATAACAACTATTTCTGCTAATGTAGAGAAGGATGAATATAAAATAAGTGTAGCATTAAAGAAGAGTAAAGGCTAATTTTATCAGTTTGTAACTATATAATTCCCATCTGGTAGTTAGGAGATCCTAAAGATGTAAGGAAACTATCAATATAAAATTGAAGGAAATTAGCATTAGTAAATTGAGTTTTAAGAGAATCTAATCTATTAATAGATAGTTGATTAAAGGAAGAATAAATAAATTAAGCAAAAGTTTAGTTAGATATTAATAAGAAGAAGTCAATGTTGATAGTGCAACTTCTTATAGCATCATGTGAGAGAAATTACATCACCAGCCGTCATGAGATTTGTAAAAAACTTTAAATATTAAACAATATGCCTTAAGTAGTTTAATAGCACAAACACTATGTCTTTATTATTATTTGTATGATATAAGAGCTGAAGAATCAAAAAAGTTGCATCTAGTACAAGAGACAATATGTATATAGTGACAGTTAGATTGATTTAGTAAATAGTGTTATACATGGATGATTAAGTTTTCAGCTTTAATTAGTTTACCTAAAATAAACTTTCTATATTGATTAAATCAAATAATTACAAAAGTTGGGTTAGTTGATAAAACATTAAAATTAATGAGTTAAGTTGGTACTTTAATAATTGATGTATAAAAAGAATAACTATTAAACAAAAGTCTGCTTATATTATTAATTAAAAGTTTTAATTCCAGTTGGTTGAACCATTTAGCATTATGAAATACTGAATCATATACTATATTAAGATTAAAAGCTGTAAATAAGTTGAGATCATTTATAGTAGTAAGTTAATCGATATATAAAATTGAAAGTGTGCGAAGTTTAAATACATTTTGCCAGTATATTTTTAGAGGAAGGAATTGTGAAATAGGAAGTGTATCACTTTTAATTTATTTTTAATAATACCATAAAGTGCATTTTATAGTACCTTGGATATTTTCATTTACAAAAAATTAGGGGTACTAATGATCAGAGGATACTATGGTATAATGAAGATACAATACATAATAATCATTCTAACTATATATAGATAAATGGCATTTTTAAGTTTACAAATTCGCAATTTTCATAATAGTAATAATTAGAAATAAATGTCACAAGCAAGCTAGTGTTATCAAGAAAATTTGATGACAATGGTGTAAATAGTGTATTTGTGAAAAACTTTTGATATTGTAATATATACAAAGAGTCTAAAGCAAAAGTGCTGCTACAAAAAAGTATGATATTGAACTAAAGCAAATAAGAGATTGGAAGGGAAAAAATGAGCAACTTATATCTTCATATTAAAAAGTTACATCCAGGAAAGCCTTTAAGTTTATTTAAATTAAAAAACTTATTATTTTAGTAAATACAGAATTTAAAACAAGAAAGCAAAGCTGTAATTTGCAGAATTATTATAAAAAAAAGCAAAAAAATTGGCAGAAACTGATGAAATAATACAACTTTACCCAGTAATTCAAGATTTAAAATTTTTTAACAAGTGGTTAGATGGTTTTATTAGTAGATTTAATTTATTTAATAGAAGAAGAACAATAATATCTCAATACTTACTCAAAGATTTAATTGAAAAATAACATTCATTTTTAAGTTTTGTTCTTTTTAAATGAATACAATATGATTATCCACTCAATTTAATTATTAATCTTGATGAAACTTCTCTTAGTTTTGATTTACTATCTTCAATCACATTAGAAATAAAGGGATTTAAAACTGTTAGTATTAGATCAACTAGTCATGAAAAAGTTGTATGACTGTAGTTTTGACATATATGTTAGATAGAACTAAATTAGAACCTATAATTATTTTCAAATTAATAATTATATCTTATGAAATTTTTCCTGATAGAGTAAAAGTTCAGGTCAATAAAAAAGGGTGGATTAATGAGATAGAAATACTCTAGTAGATTGAGAATATGTGGTATAATAAGGCTGATACAAATGTTAATCCAAAAACCTTTTAATATTTGATTTCTTTTGTGATCATTTAGTTAATAATATTAAAAATAGGCTATATGAAAAACAAATAGATATTGCAGTAATTCCTGAAAGATTAACTAGTAAACTTTAACCATTAGATGTTGAATTTAATAAAAATTTTAAATCAAAGGTATTTATTTATATTATTTATTTTTTTTGATTGTTTTAATAATTTTATTTAATTTTTTTTTAATTTTTTTTATTGATTAAATTCATTAATTATATAATAAATTGATAGCTGAAGAAATTTATAATTTTACTTTAGCTGGAAGGATTAAAAGACCTGCTTATAATAAAGTTATGCAATGAGTTAAAGTAGCTTTGAATAATGTTGATGTTGAAAAAATTAAAAAATCCTTTAAATGTTATAGAATCATTATAGCAAAAGATGATACTGAAAATGATCTTATCTTTGATTATAATATGCTAAATGATGAAAATAAAAATCCTGTTGATATTGTTGAAGATAGTATATATAATAATAATGTTATTGATGGTTATGAAAATTTATAGAATTAATTAATTAGCAAATGAATTATAAATTATAAATTGATAATAAAGATTTTTTTGCGAATTGCTATATTAAATTTAACAAAATAAAAATTTATTTAAAATACATTGTGATACTTAGTATTGGATACTTTACATAGAACTGATATATTCACAATGTATAGTACCCAGGATATTTACATTCTAAGCTGCTTCAAAAGAAGGAAATCATTATATACGAGGAGTACTATAGAGTGCGCTTTATAGTAGTTCTTATATAAATATTATTGAAATTTGAATCCATCCTATTGTGTAGCAAATAAGAAACTAGACTACCAGTCTTTAAAGAATCTTATTTTGATATAAGGGCAGTCAATTAAAAAAGACGATAGTAATTTATTTACCATTAGAAGTAACATTGGATGAATTATAGATGATATTATGGAGAAGATGAAATCATATTTTATGTGACAAGAATAATTTAGTAGACAAATATTATTAAAAGTTAGCATTTTGTGTAATATAACAGAATAAAATTAATTCGTATTAATCAATTATAGAGTTTATACAACAACTAGTCAATTATCCTGAATAAATAATTTATTAAATAAATTTTATTCAAATGTAAAATAAATCTTAACTACATACAACTTTTACACAATGTAAAATAAACCTTAACTACATACATAAATTGAAGTATTAGAAAAATTTTATATATTGTATTGTTGATGGTGATGCTGGTTGCAGAAGTAACATTGGAGTACATGATATTTTAATATTCTAATAATAAACATTGTCTATTTCTTCAAGTATGTGAAACAAGTTCAAAATCATTTTACGCATTATCAACAACATAGGCAACATCAATCACTTTAGCTTCAGCTTTCAACTTTTCATGTAGTGATGTAGTGTAGTTACTTTTTCACGTAAATCTGAGTAACTGCAACCCACTGTTAATTCAATATTTATTTAGCAATAAATATTTGTTGTTATTATAATCTGATGCGATTAAATATAAGCCTCCCTTTCAATAAGGAAGGCTATTTACAAATAATTATGCAAAACATCATCTACATACTTTCTTGTGTATGTTTTTTAACGTTTTCAGTAAATGGATAAGGTATATGTATATTTTTATACATCTTTTTAGTTGAAGATACATTTTATTTTTGAAAAAGAATTTTGAGAGTATTGTATAAAATTTTTTGAGAGATTTTGTGAAAATTTTTTTTTTTTTTTTTTATGTGTTGTCCTATATACTGTATATTCAAGTCTGTATGATGATTGACTTTCAGTTAGTAAATCTGTAATTTTAACTATGTTTTTCTATTCAGTTTTGATCTGATAGATAATGCATCTAATATTATTATTAGATTTTTTCAGCTATAAAAAAATTTTTAATAATTTAAGTAATTTTAGACCATTTAAAAAATAAAATTATTTCTAATATGATGAAAATGAAACATATATTATACTAAATTATAAATATGTATGAAATAATACAAAGTTTTAAGTTTTTTTCATTATTCCTTCTAAATCCTATGTTAATTAGTTAAAACTTAAGATTAGAAAGATTAATTTTATGAAAAAATCATAGATCTATATAGGAAATATATCAAGTTTAAAAAAATTAGCTTTTTAAATAAATATTATAAAGAAGAATTAGTTTAGAATTATAGATAAAAGCAAATGGTATAATAAATTTTTAATTATAAAATTCACATAGTTTATAATTTTAAAAATTCATTTTCACTTTTTTTTAAAAAAAAATCTAGTTATAAGAGTTGATAATTTAAAAAAAATCAAGAATTTAGATAAATAATTCATAGAAATAAATGTGAAGAACAAACTCTTGTCGGCTATTTTATTTTTATAAAAGAAAGTGAATTATCAACCTTTGTGAGTTCTATTGTGAAGTAGAAACTATAATTGATAATTACAAAAAGTATAAATTTATTAAACAAATAATATAATATTTAAATTTCAAGTTATAGCATTATCAAATTGCAAATAATTTATTAGTTTTCTTTCATTATAATAAATTATTAATAAATTTGTTTTATTATTTATTTCTTTTTAGTAAAATGCTATTAATATAAAATAGCATACCTTTATTAATACTGCTAAATTACATTATAATTCAACTATTAGAGCTATTTGAACAGGTAAATTTATAATATTTAAACTTAATCTTTTCAAATTTACTTATACATACTGTTTAATTTTAATTTTAATAAAAATTTAATTGAAATAATAAAAAAAAAAGAAATAAACCAATAAAAAAATGTCTTTTCTAAAAAATAATTCATTAAATAATTAAAATAATAAGATTAATTTTGAATTTATAATATTAATATATCTTTACAAAATATGGTGATATTATAATATATATATATTTATGCATTTATATTATATATATTTGTTAAATTTGACTTAAATTTTTAAATTGTACTATCATATTATTTTTATTTAAATTCTAGAGTAGCAAATGTAATTAGAACTCTAAATGCTAAAATTTGCATTAATATATTTACATTAATTATTTATTAGATGATCGTGATAAAAGACAAATTAAAATTTAGAAAATACTTTTAGATTTTGAATTTTTATCAGATTATCAAAATATTTATATATATTACATGAAATTAACTAATATAATATATTATATTCAAGAAAATCTGAGAAATTTCTGTATGAGAAATTTTAGTTAATGGATTTTTAAGGAAAAAATATTTAAGGTGATGGTAATAAATGCTGGTATTATTATTAAATCAGATAAGATTGCAAATACTACAAGTCAGAAATAATATTTAGATTTTAAAGATACTATTTATTGAAAAATAAAAAAATGAAAGAAAGAATCCCTCGATAAAATATATATTTTGAATTCTTATCCAAAGAATTTGTATCAAAGATACTTTAACATTGGTATTATAAAGATATTATTTCTTTTTTTCTTTGGAATTTATAATTAAGAAAAATAAAAAATTTGCTTATGAAGGTTAAATGAAAATGTTAATGACATTATTTTTTGATTTGTAATTAAAAAATATAAATATTTTATTTTAAATATCATTTGAATCTTTTAATGAAAACATTAATTTGTGATTAAAGAAAATATAAAAAATTTGTTTTGAGTGTCATTTGAATCTTATATAAAATTTTTTTTTTACTTGATTTGATTAAAAAAAAAAAGAAAGGCTTAATAATATTTCAGCCTCAAAGTAAATTAAATTTTTCTGATTTTAGGCTTTTTGTTTTTATGACGCAATGGCGCATGATTAATTTCAGGTTTTGCTTTCAATTATTATGTGGATCGTCATAATAACTTGTTTGTGCGGCGGTGTTTATTTTTTTTTTTTGTTACGGTTATAACCGATGTAAAACTATGCTGGAAACAAACAAAACAATATCATATGAATTGTTGTA
>CAJVPP010002055.1:0-16553 GCA_910592005.1 Funneliformis mosseae
TTCAACTAATCGATTATTCGGATGATCTGGATAAATTGAATAATCGTCATTAATCAACGATTAATTTGAATAATAATCGATTATAAATTTTATGAACGATTGATTAATCGAATACAAAATTTTTGACCGATTCGGACCTCTAGTCCAACATGATCGTTAAGGCAAGTTAGGTGGTAATAAAAAACTGTACTGATGGAAAGAACGATGGTATTGTCATCGATATGATACATATAAGAATGTTACTGGTAAAAATCTAAATCTTTTTTTGTGTAAGATGCGAGTTATTTAAGGTTAGTATTGGGGTCAATTTAGAATTAGTTTAGGGTTAGGATTAGGATCAGTTTAGGGTTAGTTTAGGGTTAGTTTAAGATTAGTTTAGGGTTTAGAATTATGGTCAGTTTGGGGTTATTTTAGGATTAGTTTAGGGTAAGTTTAGGGTTAGTTTAGGGTCAGGATTAGGGTTAGTATTAGGGTTAGCAAGATGTTAAAATAAATAAATTTTTATTTATTTAGACCATGGGTAATGTCAATCATGTTGATCATGTGATCTGATTTCAGTTAATCATAATTGTAGAAATATTGACCAATAAGAAAAATGGGGGTAAATTAGTGAAATCTTAGCCTTATATGGAACAATCAAACATTATATAAATTATCTCGGAACCATTTTTTCAGATTTTTCATTCATTTTCCCCTTTCCCTTGACTTAATTATTAAAAAAAAAAAAAAAAATGTCGAATCAATTTATGTTTAACTTAAGCAAAAACTATATTGGTTTATTGGAAGATGATGAATATTACGACGTTACAATTGAAGTCGGCGAAGATCCCAATGTAAAAATATTCCGTGCGCATATGAACATTTTATGTTGTCGTTCTCCTTATTTACGAAGAGTTTTATCTTCAAATCAAAGGAATAATAATGATGTCCTGAATCACTTGAAGTTACAGAATATTGCTCCGGAAATCTTTCAAATTATTTTAAAGTTTAGAATTGATATTTTTCTTTTTCTTATTTGAAACAATTTTTTATTAATCTTTTTTTTAATCCTTTTTTTTTTTTGTAATATAGATTTATCTATGGTGGCGTACTTTCATTGGACGAGCAAGATGCTTCGGACATTCTTAAAATGTTGACGGCTGCTGATAAGCTCTTTCTTCAAGAACTAGTTGATTATTTGCAAAAGTATTTACTTGAAAAAAAATCCGAATGGATGGAACAGCATTTTGAAATTACTTATTTAACAGGCTTTCAATCGAGTAATTTCCTGGCACTTCAAAAATTCTGCACAGATTTAATGGCTGCATCACCCGAAAAAATATTTAAATCATTTGATTTTACGTCCCTTTCTGAAAGAGCGTTAGTTTCGCTTATTAAAAGAGACAATCTACAAATGAAAGAAATTGAAGTTTGGGAACATGTATTAAAATGGGGATTCGCGCAAAATTCAACGCTTATCCCAGATCCCTCAACTTGGACAGATGATGATTTTAATGCAATGAAAATTACTTTACAGCAATGCTTACCATTAATCAGATTTTTTTGTTTATCGTCTAAAGAATTTTTTAACAAAGTTAGACCGTATAAAAAGCTTCTCGGATCTCAGCTTTATGAAGATTTAGTTAGTTCTTTCATGGATCCTGATAGTACACCAAATGAAGGTGTTTCAATTCCTAGGAATATTAAAATTGATGGAATTATCGATACAAAAATTGTTAATTTCAATATTATTTCAACGATTTCAAGATGGATTGATAAAATTGAAATCAATAAGAATTTTTCTCATTTACGTGAATTATATTTCCCTTATAAATTTAAATTATTGTTGAGAGGTAGTCGTGATGGATTTACTCCTAAAACGTTTCATGAGTTATGTGATGAGCAACCTTATACTGTCACCTTTATTAAAGTAAAAGGAACAGAAGAAATCATTGGTGGATATAATCCTCTCATATGGAAAATTACTTATAAATTGGGTGAATCTAAAGATTCTTTTATATTTTCCTTTAAAAACAGAGGTAACTGTATTGAAAATGCAGTTTTAAGTAATATTTGCAATAGTGAAATATTTGCTTATAAAAAGAGTAATGGACCATGTTTTGGAATATCTGATATTTTTCTTAGTTCATCAAATGTATTAACAAATTATGATGTAATTTATTGCAAAAAAGGTAGTTATGAAAAAAATATAATGGAAACTGAAGATGAAATTTCTATAGAAGATTACGAAGTATTCCGAATCATTAAGAAATAAAATACTGTCTTTTGATAAAATAATAATACTTATTTAAAATTTTTAATTTTTATTTACATGAAATGAAATAACGATTTTTTTTTTTTAAAAAAAAAAAATACCACGTAAAATGTCAACACCGGACCTTTTTTTTTCATTTTGATTTACTTTATTACAATTTAGGTTGTCCGTTTAATCACCATGATTGGTAAAAAAATAAATTGGTCGTATTTTATATAAATATCCACAAACGGAAGATTTTTTTTAATCAAACCTTTTTCTTTATACTTGAAATAATTTTACACGATTTAATTACGGATCTGTAATACATCAATAATGGTAATACTTAGTATTGCATGATCTCCGGAAAGAATCTAGGTTCTATCAAGCAAAGCCTAGAGAAAATCCTCGAGCGCCATTTTCATCTCGATCCATTACAGTTCACCAATTCCGAAAGTTGTACACCTCGGACCCTCCAATTTTTGAAATTTTCCACAACAGCTACAAGTAACAGAGGTAAAGTTATGAACTCCCAATTCTCCTGCTTTGGAATTTATAATATGCCCAACAAAGCATTTGCCGAACTGTCATTCGTGAAATTTTCTTGTTTTTCTATTTTTCATATTTGAAGTTTCAAAAGGTGGAATGATGATAGCATCAAATTCACGAGTGGAAAATGAAACGGCTTTTCTATGTATTTAATTTTGCAAATGAAAGGATATTTGCCTCATAAATGCCAGCGCTTTAAGCCTTATTTTTTTTGCATTTGGAAGATGGCCTATTAAATTTGCTTTTTTTTTTTTGATATTAATTTGTCCATGTAGATGTAAGACGAACAATTTCGCTCAATGTCATGTTCACCAATCTTAGCTACAACTTTTGTTGGAGAATGGTGTTCTAACCCCTGGATCAATAGAGACTGCATGAATACCATCTGCTTGGGCTTTGTGAAGATGTTTTTGTATCTTATTAATTTGGCGAAAATAAGTAAGTTTGCTATCACAAGAAACCTTATCGGGAATAGGCCATTTATTATTTTTACACTTCGTTTCAACATGAAGAGGCCATTACGCACGCTTGTTACTGATTATTGTGATAGGCTTGTGGCGATGTGAAGTATACCTTTGATGGAGTGTGATGTAAAATGGTCTCATATTGAAGATGAAAAATTTTGGGCACAGATGGTAATAGTTTGTCGTAAATCTTTAAAGTTCGAAATGATAGAGAACTAACAGATTCACTTCGTGCAAGTTGAATATTCTGTTTAGTAATCTTATTTCTAGCAGTTAAAGCTTCATCAATTTCTTCATCAGTTATATTTGCAGGAGCAAAATTTAATGTTCCAAGTAGTATCATTCCTAAACAAATTACAGCTCTCAAAATTTTTTTCGCCCCAGATAGCTGAATTGATAAGTTTCTTATCATTTACTTTGTCAACATTTATTCCAGCTCGGATGTCAGGAAGTTTTTGTTGGTAATTCATAGGATTTATATATTTCTTTTTTTTGATGCCACCTTCCTTTGTGAAATAACACCTTTTGCTTCATTTTACAACAGAATTAAAAGCAAGCCTCGCCAATCCCATCCAACGTTTCAATAATTGTTTTTGAGAATGGTTGGGGTACACTTTGACTAGTAGTGTACGATTGAGAGTCTCTTCTGAACGTTTTCGTTTTAGTGCGTGCTCTTGTTGCACAGGCTTTCCTCTTCCTGCTTGTTTAGCCTGTTTTGACATCCTCGTTGATGTAGGGCAGCTCTTTTTCCTTGCACTCGAACAGATGAAGACAGTTGATCGCAAGGATATCCTGGGAAAGTTCTTACTCGTATCGTTAAAGAAAACCATGAGTGGAGGAAAAGCACATACTGGATGAGGTCGAAGGCAAACCGGCAGAGTCGGTAACCACAATTTCCGAGATCCTATTCCACGACTTGTCCGTTCCAATGAGGTCTTAAGTCCCAGTCGTTTGAAGAGCCGATGTCGCTGACTAGTTCATAGATTGGAAATCGGTAGCTGAGGAGTTGTTTCTGCCATTCAAGGTCTTATTTTTGCTTGACACTAGAGCAGAGGAACTCGTTCTGGTGGTAATGGAGGTGGTGGTATTTTGGCTGGAAAAAATATAAAAGATATGTTGTAAAGGCGAGTACTAGAAAGAGACGTTTTAGCAGTAACTTTTCTTGCTTTGACCAACGATGCAAGATGACTTACGAGATGCCAAGTTTCTTAGTTGCTTGACGTGCAGATAAAATACATAGGAAAAGAACTTAAGAAAGATGTGGGTTACAATACGATTTTTATTGATTAAGTTTATCGATGTTATTGATCACGTGAACTAAAAGTCATTGTTTTTCCGGCCTAATGATTTTTTTATTATTAGATTATTGAACAAGGATGGAATCTAAACAAAAAAATCAATAAAATAATAATCGTAAATCAACTCCTCCTCATCTATCAAGCTTCGTCGTCGTGATGACGTAAAAGTTTTATTAACTCGCAAATTACTTTATCAAATTTTGATGGATTTTATTGTAAAGTTTTCGAATATAGGAAGCACCTCTCCTCATTTCCACTTTCGTCGAATGAGGTAAATATATGCATGCAAAAGATCCAAATCTATCACAACGTCTTGCATGCATCCAAAATTTTTCACATTCGAATTCTTTTATTGTTATTCTTTTCTATCTAACTCAATACACCCATTTATATTCAAACCAATCATGGTATTTCTTATGCATGCGTTAGTTTTAGTCTTGATTAAATTGCCTCAATGGTATGATTATTCATAATATAAGCTGACCATTGCAACAGAAAGAAGGAAAAACTGCCGGAAAAAAATCAATTTTACTTTTTTATATACCAAATATTTTTAGGTCAAATATGTTCAGATTTAGCATTAACTCATGTTTTATTGTTTTCAGCCATTTCCCCTCTTTTCTATTGCAAAGGTCCTATATGTAATTAATCTCAAAATAAATCTTTTCCGATAGCTTAGTTTCTGACCACGACTCGAGGAATTTATGCGATCGCCAAAATATCATGAATGCTTGTCGGGTTTCTACTGCGTCAATGACATCTTGGGTCGAGCAAAAAATCAAATTGTCAAAATTTTTAGAAATTTCTAAAGTGAAAATTTTTATCACGAAATTTATAAAAATAAAGTTTTATAGTCGAATCAAATAAGTATTTCACGTGAATATCGTACCATTGGAATTATTTTCTTCGAGATTTTTTATCATGAATTTATTTAATGTACTACGCCACAATTAAAATAACATACGCGAACGAGCAATTAATAAGTTGAAGGGTGATAATTTAAGTAAAAAATTATAAATGATTTATTCAAATAAAATATACCAGTACTTTAAATGTATAAATATATGAATTTTTTTTTTTTTTTTAAAAAAAAAAAAAAAAAAAAAAAAATATACCCCAAAATTTGAAAAGAATATATACATAATAGTGTGGTGGAGTACCTATTAAGAATGTCTAATAATATAATAAAAAAAAAAAAAAAAGAAAAAAAGAAAAGCTCACCAAATCCAAACTTTAAATCATGAATTTGAAATCGTCATGTAAAGGAGCACGAATTTCCAATATACCTTCTTCGAGATATTTGTGGAGAGAATTCATCTCAAAATCATAGTCATCGTCAAATGACTCACTGTTTGAATCCATATCACCGAAATGTTTATTACCATACTGAGAGTCGGAACAATCGGAACCATCATAATCAGAATTATAATTCTCGAATTCGAAAATATCCTCTTTTCTTTTTTGTATTCCTCCTATATACCCGATATAGTAGACTTTAAAAGGTGCGATCGATTGTCGTTGCTTCAAAAATGCTTCCAAAGTACATTTCATCAAATCCCAATCCCCTTCCAACATGAAATGAAATATTTTACGAGGAGCGCATTCTCCAAGTACATTCAAAACGTCATAAATATCACAAGCGTCAAATTTATCTTCGACGAAATTAAGCCCAAGGCTATTCAACTTTTTACATTGCTTGCAGAAAAAACGTAACTGTGTTTCATTTATAGGGTCGATTGGACCGTGAAATGAGATTATATTCGGACAGCTATATGCCACCGCGTCTAATATTAACCCTGATTGTTCATTATCAAAACTATTCTGTATTTCTATTTTAACGTCGATCAAGTTTTTACCATTCTGTCTAATAAATTTGGCAATCTTGCTTAAATCAAATGAGGCTGCTCTAACGTAAAATTTATGTAATCTTTTAAATTTCATCCTAACTAGTTTATCCTCCGTTTCTTGCGGCATGTCATCAAAAAAGTATAAGGACAATTCTCCCAAATTTTCACATAAACTAAATGTTTCAAATGGAACTCCTTGATATCCATGTATTCTCAACCTAACCAAAGATTTTGCTTGCGTCTCCAATGCTTTACCAATTTCTTTATTTTTATATTGTAAGTCATCACGAACCTTATTATTACAAATAAATTCTAAATTTCGTAAAGATTGTTGTGTCTTAATAAATTCCGTTAATCCATAACAATCATCAATATACTCTGACGCTGAACAAATTTTAAGAGTGTCTAATTTAGTTATTAATTGTGATAATACGAAATAAAGTTGATCGGTTGTAAAACCTGCCGAACATTCAAATTCTCGAATATTTGAAAATATTTGATTTGATGAAGGAGGTAAATAGGTGAAATTAAATACGGGTAATTGATCCGAGTCATATTCGAAAAATTCTTCCACGCAACGAAACTTGATGATATGAGGGCACTTGTTGACAACCACCTTATAAATTTCTTGTTCTATGAGGTAACATTGAAATCTGGTTTTACGTCCACGTTTTCCTCCACAGAATATCCAAAATGATACGGCAAAACTAAATCTAATTATATCAAATGTACTAATGAATCCTAAATATTCAAACATTGGTTTTTTTGTTGAGAGTTTCGGTAACTTTATTCCATGGCGAATTAATAATGAACGTGATTCTTCTGGTAACTTTTCAAGAAAAGCGGCCAGTAATCCTAATGCTTGGTCTCTTGATTCTCGGTCGGTCCTAGTGTTATTATCATAGAGGCTCATTGATTCCAAATTCTTTATTAGCATCGCAAAAGGATCCTTCCATAAGGTGGCCACCGCACTCGCACACCACATTTTATTTACCAACATACATTGGAATAATGTGTTATTATCACCTGGAAGACATTTAAAAATTTCTCCGAGACAATCCGAAATTAGTCCAATTGCCATCTTTTTTTTTTATATGTTATAGAAGGTAATTTAATTATTAAAAGAAATTAAAAAGAAAATAATTCTCACAAAAGACGAAAAGTGTATGGGAAAAAAAAAAAAAAAAAAAAAAGAAAAAAGAACTATGAAATCTATCGCAGTAAAAAAAAAAGTTAATCCTTAAATGTAATATGAGTCTAACTTTTTTAAAGCTGAGATGATCGTCATGTGTGTATTTCTTTTCCGATTTAAGAAATTTTTATCTTTTTTTTTTTTACCCCACCCCATAAAGAACTGCAGAAATAATAACCCACATTAATATTTACATTTAAATAATTGAACAGAATTTACTTACTTTACCCACATGCCTTTATTTTCTTGATTCCGTTTGAAATGCAAAAAGATGCAATACAAATGCATACCCTTGTAAGAAAAAAAAATTTTTTTCACATGTTCACATGTCAAAAAAAAATCCATTGTTGGTTTCAAGGACAACTGCGGCAAAAATAACTTTAAAAAAAGAAGTACATAAATTTAAATTATTGAATGCAAATCGGCTGAAAAGTGAATTGATTTCGATCTCTATGAACCCATATTTAAAGTCACATAAGGCGTCAATAAAAAAAATATGCATTAAACAAACATTGGGATAGAATATTGTAATTTGTGTCTTGAAACATTAAGATTTTCCCGAAATGATTATTTTGGTTAAATTCATAATAAATTTGATTTGGTTGGTTCTTGTCATTAACCAAATAATAGAAATCACCTAATTTCCCCAAGAAATAGCGCTGGAATCCCATTCAAAGAATTTTCCATATTGATTATTTGCTCCGTGTAATCTTCACCGTTACACTAATTTAACCATAATCCAGTAACTTAAAGTTGAAATATTTCTCCCAATTTTATATTTCTAAATAAATAAACAAATTCAACCCAATAATGTAAGCGTGACCTGGAAATACTTGTAGCTCTATAAATTTATACATTGAACAGCGACCCCTTATAAATATTTTCCAAATTAAAGATTATTTGTTCCTTAGCTGGCTAATTCATGATCATGTGATGAGCTTGTTAATCTTTTTTTATGAATCATTCAAAAGGGAGGTATATTCCATCAATACCTCCTAATTTCTTCCAAATTTAGAATAAAAATAAAAATAGATTCGATAATCGCTGGTTTTGAAGAAATTAGAAAACAAATTAAACGGGTTAATTGTGATTAAAATTATCTTCTCAAACAAATAAATATAAAAAAAAAAAAAAAAAAAATCGCTTTTCCGCCAATTTCAAATTTACGCAAAAAAAATAATCGATTTAAAATGAATTTGATATATCGGAACAATATTTCAAATCTCGTAAAAAAAAATATAATGTAAAATTATTCAATTGATAAAGATGGTCCCCATAATTATTTTCAAAATTTAATGGAGTTGCGCCACAAGTTGCAACTCAATTGCGCTTGCGGTGCCCATCTTCAAGAGGCATACCTTATCCTCAAAAGGTGCATGGTGAATTTTCTGTCAAAAAAAAATTGGTGCCAAGTCCGCACATAAATTTAAGAAAATAATCTTTAACTATTAATTAAGTATGAAGGGTATACGGGTTTATCACAACTATATGAACATCTCGAATTTTGATCAAAATCATGGGAAACTTTCACAGAATTCGCAAAAGCGGATACTCTTCGAAAAAACTATTTGATAAATTCACACGTGTTGTGACAAATTGATTTTCGTCTGAAGTTGGAATTCAGACGATCTTCGGATGTCTGAAATTGAGATTCCAAGTTCAATTGGAATTCCAATTTCAGGCACCCTTTTTTGTTATCTGAATTCCAACTTCAGACAACTTATAAAAACTATTTTAACCAATCACAATATGCCAATTTTTTTTTTTTTTTACAGTTAACTTTAAATTTTTTATTTTCAGACTTTAACTTTTAGATGAATTATAATTAAATTTTGCATTTATTTATTAAATTTTTTAGCATTAATTTCAAATTTTATTTTTTTATTTACTTTCTCTTCATTTTTTATTATTTATTTTTTTTTTTAATGTTTTAATTTCGATTTTATTTTTATTCAGTTTTATTGGCAAATAAGTATTCTTATTTTTTAAGTTTATTCTGGTGCTGCGTGGTTTTATTTATTTTAGTTTTCATCTATTTTATGTTAAAATGACATTCACTTTCTTTTAAAACAGCAGAAAACAAATAAAAAAGGAATTCCTATCTTTACGAGTTACCTGTATAATTATTCGATTTTGAAGCTGAAGACAAATTTTAAAATAAAATTACTTAAACTTTTTATAAATATTTTTAAATTTTAATTATAGAATTAATTTTTTTTTATTATAATAGAGTAATAAAGAAAAATAAATAAAGAAACATTTAAAATTGTAAAAATTTTATTAAATAAATAAATTACTTATTTACAGATAAAAGATTCTTCATATTACTTTAATTTTAATTTGTAAATACATAATTTGTATAAATTCAAATATTATCTGAAGTTCAATTTCAGATATCTTATTAGATGACCTTATTTCTGAAATTCAGATTCAGATATATATCTGAAATTCAGATTTTATCTGAAGTTTAATTTTAGATATCTTAATTTCAGACGGTTCATATCTGAAATTCAGATTCTATCTGAAGTTCAATTTTAGATATTCTAATTTCAGATGATCTCGTATCTGAAATTAGAAACATAAAAATTGACCAATAAGATCATGATTGAAATTGGAATTCAAATAAAAAAAAGGATATCTGAAATTGAAATTTCAATTTTAGTTAACTGATCTTTGAATCTCAATTTCAGACACTCAAAAATCGTCTGAATTTTAATTTCAAACAAAAATCAATTTCAGTCACAACATATGTATTTAAAAGTTTAAAATCATTACTGTATCACAAAAAAATCAATTTTTATTTTTTGTATCAATTTAATTGAAAATTCAAATTTATTTTAAAAAATCGCAAACTTTTAAATATAAAACTAACTTATGAAATCTGATTTTTAAATCTGAAAATTGTATTTTAAATTCAATTGCTACCTATATATTCTTTTATTAGCACCTTATTTATTTGTCAATCAAAAAATTACTTTTAAATCTTTTTCATATATAGTTTAAAGTAAATAAAATGTTGGATTACCTTTTTTTAATGGATTATATAAAATCTTATCTCCATTTCATACTATAATCATAATTGTTTGATTTAAAACTATAATATTAAAATCTCATATTATAATGTATTTAAAGTTACGTTACTTTTATATTTTGTAAATAAAAAAAGTAAAAAAAGGAGTATAAAAAAGCAAGTATTAATATGTTCTTGAATAATACCTAAACTAAGAAAATATATACTAATACTTTAAAAAATTTTAAAAATTGATAATTTAATCTTGATCTTGATTTTTAATCTTTAATTGCATCCTATTTTCCTATTTTATTCCTTTAATAAAACATTTATATAATATACTATTTTATCTTCAATTTTAATCATACTTATTTACTTGTAACGTTAAAGTTATTTTTTTACAGACTTTCTTTTTTCTGCTTCTGCTTTATATTTTCTTTGTGTTTAAGAAGAATTTTCTAAGAAAAATAAAGATCTCTGATAGAATAATACTTTTACACAATATATTAAAAATTAAAAAAGATTTTTATATTATTATCTAGATTTTTTATACATCAAGGTACTGAATTCTCATTACTATGTATTTTCTGTCTCTGATGATAACTTCATGTAAGTTTTAATTATGTTTTTTAAGCATTTATTTTGACAAGAATGATATTATAATAATTGTAAAAAAATTTAGCTCTTTTAAAAAAAAAAATCTTATAAAAAAAGACCTTTTCTGATATGAAAACATTTGTATTTGAGTAATTTATGACCTCTTATTAATATTAGAATTGTTTAATATCACATTGAGATTATAAATTATATTTTAACCAGTACTATTATCAGTTGAACATATATTAAAAAAACTTTAGTTCATATATTTGATTATCTTTGATGGCTTTTACACATTTATTATTTACTATTATTAAATAATAAGTATAAAATATAATCATCATAAGGTTGTTCGCAAAATGAAGATTTTTAATCACATATTTTTAATATTAAACTTTATAAGGTAGTACTTATTATTGATATCATCATGTTGTTATATATATTTTTATTTTATAGTATTGTATACGTCATTATTATCATCAAGTATTTGATCATAATTAACTCATGATTAACAATAAAACTAGATTTGTTTTGAAATAAAAAATTACTATATAATTTATCATTAAAAATAAACTTGTAGATTTTACTTGCAGTCTATAAATATTTGGATAATTTTGATTATTGTTAGTAAATGATTAATTAATATTATTCATTAAATTTAAAAGAATATATACATTCATCATATTCATCATAAAAATCCTAAAGTATCTATTATTTTCTCTTTTTAGGTCTATAAGACAGATTTCTTCAAAATAATAAGGATTTGTATAATATTCAAATTTCTCATTTTTCTATAGAATCTTGCAATTTGAAATATTAAAAACCTTCTATAATAAAAGGTTAAAAGTTATCAATTGCCTTGCTTTTAGAAGTATGTATTCTTCAGAAAATATATCTCTATAAAGTAGTAGAATTTTGCTTCACTTCTTGATTAAATTCTACTGCTGTCTCTCTTATTGTTATTTCTTCAGCTGATGTATCTATAATATTATCTGCAGTATCAATTTCAGTACTAATTTTAGAGATTCTGATGATAAATATTTTTACAGATTTATCTATCACTATTATATCAATAATTAAAGGCACTGCTATAACAAAAAGAATAGCTAAAAAAAAATATCAGCGAATACAAGAATAATATATTTGAATAAGTAATACTTTAAATTATTAGTAGTCCTTTTAATACTTAATTTACTAAAGACCCTTAATGGTGGCTTTTTTAATAATTAAATAGCTTATTCACATGAATTAATTATGTAATATAATATGTAGAGCTAAAGAGATATAGTGTATATTTTAACTTTATTATCAGTCAATTGATCGATGTATTTAGTCATATTATCTGTTTTATTAATTGTTTATTCAAATGTATCAGAATGTTAATTTGTATTATAATGCAATACAGTTATATGAGTTATAAATACATGATTTGAGTCAAGTATTTCTTGCTTATGTGTAATTTTTGAAGTTAGAATAAGTATTATCATATAATTACTTAAGTTACATTTGTAATTATTCAATTTTTATTAATTTATAATAAAACTAAAAGAATATATTCAATATATAACTAAAAGAATATGTTCAATATATAACTAAAATGATAATTATAGATCATCTCTATATAATGATGTTAACAGTTGTTAAAATAGCTCATGCTTTATAGTTTGACTATTCCTAACGAAAAAGGATATTAAATAAGTAATACTATTATTATTAATATAAACTGTTACATATTCACAAGGTATGATCTGATCGCATATAGTAAGATCATATTATACATGATCTAATTAGTAAGAATTGCTAACAAAAATATAATAGAATATATAATAACATTTTCTTTAATGTCTTCTTTTCCTTATCAAAAAATTAGTTAAACTTTATATACTATATATTCCCTTTAAAAAACCATAATTTAAACTATAAATATAAACTAACTAATATTTCTTTTCTAATATCTATAATAGATATGTAAAAATGTGATGATATGATATTGTAATAGTCTAGTAGTTTCACTTATTATATTTTATTAGTTGATTTAATTGTAAAGAATCTTATGATTTTTTATGATAAAAAATAAAAATAAATTTAGTAATCAGTAATATAAATAAATATTTTATAAATATTAGTAAATAAATAATAAAATAAAATTATATTATTTTTTTATTTATAAAATATAAAAGAAAGGATAACTTTTTTTTATTGTGAAGAAATTTATTTTTTTATATAAATTATAAATATTATTAAAATAGAATTATTAGTAATATGATATGAGTTTAGTTATTAATTAAGTTAAGTAAATAAATTGTTAATGAGTAAATTTTTAAAATAGGTGAAGATTTATTCTAGATATAGTTTCTAATAATTGGTATTCTAGTATTACATTAGGATCAGTCATGAAAGCAGATCTATCAAGATGAAATATATTTACATTATTTTATTTAGGATATTTACTGAAAGCAATATAAACTTAATCAATTGAAAATATGTTTTTATTTAAAGCAAGAGTAACTTTAGATAAAATTAATTCTTGATATTTGTGAATTGTAAGAGTAAAATAATTTTGTAAAGGAAATTGTATTTAATAGTAATTAATTTCATTCATTTCAAATAATAAGTTTATTTATAAATATTTAAGTTTTTTATAGAATCTTAAATAGAAAAGATGATTCATACTTTTAGATCTGAAGGATTTACATTAATAAACCCATTATACCATTACATATTTCTTGATCAATAAGAGAATTGTTAAGAAACATAACACATTTATCAGATTGTAATCTAATATAAGATAATAGATTAGTTGTTAGTTAAACATTTTATTGCAAAAAGATTGATCCTAATAAATAGAGTTTACAAAATCTGAAGCTTGTGAAAGTAAAAATTTATTATTAGGAATAGGAAGTATATTATAGATTATAGTATTGATTATTTATGTATTTTTCTAAATTTAATAATATAGGTAGTATAAATGATATTTCAATTACAGATCTAGTTAAAAATTCAGAATGACATTATTGTAAGATATTTTAAGTTTCAGTAGAGATATTAAAAATATTTGATTATTATTTTGTCATTGTGTAGATTTTAAAAATAAAGGAAAAAATAATGACTAAATAGCAATTTAAAATACTTATTGATCAGAAATAGAGAAAGTTATGCAAGATTATCTAATACTATAACATTTATACTGCTAATGGCTATAGTATTATTATAAGACTTATAAAGTATTTGAAATATAATCTAATAATTTAGCTAAAATTATAGAGATTTCTTCAATAATTATAGTATCAACATTTTTAATTTAGGTTAAATTCATTATTAGTATGAGTATGAATATTGAAAACTCTTTAAGTATTTATGATTCTTAATTCAAAATGTATTGTTTTATCACCTATATTTTAAGCTGCTATTTCTGTAAGTGCTAAAAGTAAATAATTAGAATATCTTTGCTTAAGTAAATTAATAAATATACGTATAATATAAGATTTTCTAGTACTAGTAGAATCAGTTATAAAAAAATATAATCACTTTATACTATCATTTTTTCCTAAATGCATTTTAATAGTAAATAAAATATGATATTGATTTTGTGATAATTCTAAAATTGCAGTTTCTGAAAATATATAAGGAAGTAATTTTAAACTATTTATTTGTAATTATATTATATAAAAGATTTGATGAAAATTGCTAATTAAGTGATAATAGTATTTTTGTTAACACTTCAGAAAATTGGTTATTAATTGTATTATATAAAATTATTGAGTATTTGTAATTTGATTTTATCATTCAGATAAAAATCAGAAAATAATGATAAAAACTTTTCATGATAAGAACCATTAGTATTATTCTATAATTAGATTCATTTATTGCAGGAATTTTTAAGAATAATTATTAATAGAAATATGGTTCATCATCTTCTATTTTTAAAAATTGATTTTTAATAACTATTTCTTTAAAACATTTTATAATATAATTACCTAATTCATTACAATAAATATATCATAATGTAGAAGCAGATAATGAAGGTAAAATAGAATATTTTTCATAATATTAAGATTACATTAAGTTATTAAATTAAGAAAATATAGACAGATCATGTATTTCATGATATTATCATCATAAAATAGATATTCATCATCTTTTTCTATTATATAAATTGGAATTATATTTCAGATTTTTATATTTAATAGTTCAGTAAATAAAATTTTATATAGTAGAAGAATTATAAATTTGATATTCAAGTGAAGAAACATAAATTCTATAGAATTAATTCTTTGTGCTATAATATGTTCTCTTAATAAATCATTTCTTGAACGTTAAATATATAAGACAGTTCTTATTTTGTGATATATTAACTCATATATCTAGCAAATTCTTTATCTGTTATGTATTGTGCATTTATATGTGCATTTCAGAGTAAGAGAATATTAGGGTAATATGGTATAATCTATGAATCAGTTTCTGTTAAACATTTATAAATATATTGAGAGTTTCCTTCTTCATAATGAGTTATTACACAATAAAGTTATGAAAATACTTTTTATAAATTTGTATTGGAGATGTAGGACTTTTATACTTTTCATTACAGATACATATTTGATTAGCTACAACTGCAGTATAAAGTTCAGGTTTATATGTTAGATTTGATATAGTTGAAGTATAATATTATTATTAATAATTTTTTTTAATACTATTAATAGTTCAGTAACAATTATGTATATAAGCAGTACCTTTATTTTGAAACTCAATTTGATAAAAAATGTCTGTTATCTTTTCAAAGTCTATCGGTTCTAGTTTTTATAAAGTTCATTTTTCAAAGATTTAAATTTGTGAATAAAATAATTAGCATAATGAAAGGGTCTATTTATAGGTAGAATAACACCGTTATCATTATTAAAAAGTATACTACAAAGATAAATCTATCAACTTTTAGCTATGCTTAAGGTTATAAATAATATTGGAAATTCCATTTTTTTAATCATTGCATTTCACTGGTCAAAATTAAAAAAATCGGACATACGAAAAATTAGCCTAAATTCAGCCTAAATTTGGCAAATTATCAAAAAATCAGCCTAGCTGATTGGCATACACTAGAAATCGGCCAAAAATCAGCTGAAATTCGACCTATCTTATTTATAGCTGATTGGCATACTTATTGCCGATTGGCATACGTCAAAAATTAGCTAAAATTCGACCCATCTTATTTATAGCCGATTGACGTCTAATTTACATCCAATTGATATACATCATAAATCGGCTAAAATTCGACCTATCTTATTTATAGCTGATTGACGTCCGATTTACATCCGATTGATATACATCAAAAATCAGCTGAAATTCGACCTATCTTATTTATAGCCGAT
>CAJVPP010002056.1:0-16549 GCA_910592005.1 Funneliformis mosseae
GAATAATAAAAATACGTAAAATAATAAAAATATAAAATAAAATAAAAATAATAATAAAGTTTAGAATATTAAAAATATGTATAACACCAAATATTCTTAGACTCTATTTAATTCGTAAAATTATGATTATTATCAGTATTTAGAAGATCTTTAGAATTACATAGATCCTTCATATTTTCAGAATTTGCAGAATTCTCAGTATTTTCAGAATTCTGGATTAAGAGATCGTCATATTGCGTCATTCACGTGACTTTATTATGACTGGTTAATTGCTCTATTGACATTATATATGAGAATCATATCCAACATTTAAGAAAAGTATTTCAAGCGATCAAGCAAGCAAATTTAATGATCAAGCTTAAAAAGTGTCACTTTTGTCTACCTAACATGAAGTGTTTAGGACATATAGTTAAAAGAAATGGATTACAACCTGATCCTATAAAAATTGATAAAGTTAAAAGTTTTCCTATTCCAGTTGACTTAACAAGTTTAAGGTCTGTACTAGGATTATTTTCATATTATCAACGATTTGTTTCAGATTTTTAAAAATTACCAAACCTTTAACTCAATTGTTGAAAAAGGAAGAACTGTTCTCTTGAACAGATGCTCAACAAAAGGTTTTTAATATTTTAAAGGAAAAATTAATCATTGCATTCATTTTGCAGTATCCAAACTTTAATAAACTGTTTATACTGATATTTCTGAAAATGGTTTAGAAGCTATTCTCTCTCAAAAGTTAGAAAATAGACTTGATTGTGTAGTAGCATATGCCAGCAGAAGTATGAGCAAAATTATAGAATAACTGATTAGGAATGCCTTACAGTTGTATGGGCTGTGAAATACTTTCACCATTATTTAAGCTTATAACCTTTTATCATTATTACCGACCACTCAACCCTTAAATATCAAAAATTCATAAAGAAAGAAGAGCATGATGGATTATGGAACTCCAATAATATGATTTTGAAATAAAGTATGGGCCTGAAAAACTAAATGTCAATGCTGATACTTTTTCTCAAATTAATACTGATCAAAAATATGAAGATAATATATGTAAAGTTTTCATGGTAACTACTGTTAAAATTGAAGAATCAAAGGACAAATAGCATATTTCTTCTGAACATAACTCTATTAAAGATAATGAAGAAACATAGTTTGAGAAACAATTATTTAACAATTTTCTAACATATCCTTAATTATTGCAGTGGATATGAAAGTCAAAGGATGAAATGGAAGACATATATATTAAAAAGACTGAAATAGACCGAAATACATTTTATAATTTATATTTACCTCACGAACTATTTCTTTAACAGTGGCGTTGTTAAGGTTATGAAAGGATTTTAACGCGAGAGGTTGTTTTGAACTTTTCCAATTTGCGCGATAGACTTTTCCAAAACTGCCAGTACGATCTCTTGAACATTGCTAAAATGTTTGTATTCGTAGAATTTGATATTTTTTCTTTAATTCCTCCATCCAATTATTCCACTCATTTGAATTATTGTCATCTTGCATTTTGATTTTTTTTAATTTTTGTAAAATAATAAAAATTCTTGGCAAAAGAAAAAAAAAAAAAAATACACTTTGGTAAATTATGTAACTATTCAACAATGTTGTTAATTTTACATTGTTGCCGATCATTTATTAATTTTGCCGCGTTACATTATATTTTTATTTATTTATTTTTTTTTTTTTTAAAAAAAAGAAAAAAAGGAAATATCAAATTGTTTTAAATTTAAAAAAGGGAATCAATAAAGCTGTATTTCATGAAAATATTGATACAAAAAAGCAATCAACAGTAGATAGTAGATTTACACAGTGCAAAATAAGAACTTAAATAAATTATTGAAATGCAATAAAAATTATAAAAAAGAGATATACTGTATAAATTACAACTTTTGGTATTTGTAAAATAAAAAAAGTATGATTGAATTATTAAGTGGGGCAGGGCTGGGCCAAGCTCCAATATTTGGAATTATGCAGGCCTCGTGTATAACAGTCTCTTGGATTTGAAGTAATTGAGGTTTAATCGAAAAGCTATATAATCGAAAAAACTCGACCATACATCATTTAACCTATATGTAAAATAATTCGATAAGAAAATTATTAATGAAGCTATTACAAAATTTGTTAAATTTACGCGAGTGGTAATTTTTATTTTTTTGTTCGAATTGATATCAATTAAATGACAAATCATTTATATGTCACTATTTAGCCAAAAAATGCTTTTAATTATTTATTTTTAATTTATGGATTTTCTTTGTAAAAAATGAATTTCATATATTGCGACTTCCTTCACATATCTTATCAAAAATGTATTTATTTTTATAGTATTTTTATCATATTTCCAAAATGACTAGAATAATCAATTAAATAAACACTTTCTTTTAAAAAAAAAAAATTTAGTCTACCTAAAGTTTCTTTTTTATAATGAATTCAAAGATAAACAAATTGAATTAATTCAAAGAATAATCAATAAGTTCAATGACTATAAAAAAGAAGCCATTGAGGAAGTTATTGAAGACATAATTTTAGAAGAATAACGATATGCAGTCAATTAATCATTAATTTTTTTCATTTGCTCTATAAATATATTTAGAAAGAATTTGAATTGCAAATTCAACAACTGCTACAAGAAACTATTAATTCCATACCTAAAGTTTATCCTGATACGTGTTTTGATCACTTACCCTATTATATCTCATTTTTACATTTTCTATTTTAACCACAATAATTATTGGGTGTGACTAAAGAATATTTGAAAAATGACATGTAAAGTAAATGAGATTTTATGAAAAGAAATCAGAGGAAATAACGAACGAAGAAACGTGGTCATGAATTTACTGAATAACATCCAAACGTAATTATACAAGTCAACCATTTTTAGAAAAATATTGATATGAGTGTTATATCAGAACTCAATGTTAAACCAACGACTCATATATTAACTTTCTTTCTTTATTTTTAGAATATGTTTCAAGAATTCAAGAATCCGAACCATATAGATATGTAATATTATGATATTTTTTTTTTAAAAAAAAATGCATTACTTGTACTTAGTTAAAATGTTAGTTCAAAATCTCGAAATTCTTTGAAAATTCATCATCATAAACCCATGCTAAATATTTTCATTGTCATCTCGATTCAATGTTATATAAATATTTATGAAAAATTTAAGTAAAATTTACGTTTTAACTATACTGAAGATATAATATCCAATATTTCTTTTAAATTGATAATTTTAAAATTCAGAATTTTATATAATTTTTTTAAAGACATTTTTAAATTATTTGCAAAAAATTTTGATTGCGTTCAAAATTTATCGTAAATGGAGGGAATGATTTCGTTTGATAATATTGGATGGTATAAAAAATCAAATCATTGCTGTATATTATTTATCTCCAAGGAATTATTTACCAAAGTTTCATGTAGAAATAAAACAAAATAAATATATACTATACTTTAAAAAGGTAATTAAGTAATTGTTAATTGTTTATTCGCATTTTTATATAGTTATATCTGCGTTAATAACTGATATTTGTATGATTTTACTTCGCAAGTCATTATTCATTCACTTCACTTTCAGTTGAAAATTTGCATAATAATAAAATGATTGTTTATTCAGCGAATCGTCATCAAAAAACTATAAAGAATTCAAAAATGAATGGTTATAAATAATATAGGTATAAAAATTTAACTTAAAATATAAAATATTAGAATTTATTCTACATCAATTCTATCAAATCTTCATTTGTACTTATCCTTTCTTCATAACTATTAAAATCTACAATAGTTATTATAATGATGTATTTAAGTAATATTCGAAAAATCAATACTAAATGATGGGCCATTATCATCAGAACAATATATTATTTAAACGGCCGAACTTATTCAAGCAAATCTTCGGAAGTTATATCAAGGGTAGACAGTTTTGTAAAGTATTCTCCATCATTTTGAAATCATCATCTGAACAAGTTACAGGATACGGTATAAGCGTAGGATTTTTTTTAATCCCATCTTAAAACATGCTCCCAAACTTCAATTTCCTTCATCTGTAGTTCATCTCTTTTGATAAGTGAAATCAAAGACTTTTCAGGAAGTTACGTAAAATCAAGTGATCGAATATTTTTTCAGGTGATTTAGCCATAAAATCTGTACAAAATATATGAAGTTTTACTAAAGGATTAAATTGAAAACTTGTTCTATTAGTGAGCTCAAAATCTCGTTCTATAAATAACATTGTAAATAATCAACTAGTTCTTGAAGAAGAAGCTCATCAGCAGCAACCAATAATTTCAAAATGTCTGAAGGATCTTGATCATTTAATGAAATAATTCTAACATCAATCATATGATCATTTAAGATGAGATGACGAAAGAAAATAATTATACTGTAAGTAATTTGAAAATTTTCTGGTAAAATATTTGACAACTAGATATCACCAAAATGATCATATGCGCACGAAAGATTTTCACAATCGGATCTTTTCCAACTTCAATTGTAATATCATAATATTCATCATCATTTAATTATTCAATATAAATTTTTTTAAATTCGAAAAAATTGTGCAGTTATTTTTTTTAAAATTGTAAAATTGTTTTTGGAAAAGAGAAAAAGTTTTATTTACGAAACGAATACAGGAGGTCATCAGACCTTTTGCCTGATATGAATTTATTTTTTTTTAAGCTGATAACATTTTAAAATTTTCTTTTCTATATACTGTACAACTATTCAATTTAAATTATATTTATTTGACAAAATTTTTTAGGATACTTGAAATTTCATATTGAACGCAAGGTGCTTACAGCGGTTAATTGTAATACCTTCGAGCATAAACAAATTTGTATTATTTGGGCAAACCGCAAATTTGAAAAATTTGCTCATCAACTATTTATTTACTGTAACATTACGATATGTATGAGGTTTATAGTTCAAAAATAGAATTGTTCTCATATTAACACGCAAAAGCTTGGTAGATTTATAGCAGCCTGCAAGTACAGTACGACTAACGAAACAAAAACTGATACACTTATATTCATGTAATTTATTAAATTGCGAAAAATTAATTTTCTAATAGTAAAATTAAACTAGTATGAGAAAAAAAATTCAAACAAAATAATGAGTTTATAAAACAATTTAGCAAAATCCCTCAAAGATTTGGAAATGTGAATTAAGGAGTTAGAAGGACTTCGTACACAATTTATAAATTTAGAAGAAAAATATTTAAGAAAAGCTCCAGCCGACAACAATAATCCCGAAGCTTAGAATCCCGGCATCATTAAGTTGTCGAGATTATATGGGCTGTCGGTCTTATGGATTTTTGGGAGAATTCTTTCTGGCGTTCCAACATACAAAATAAAAAATGAAAAAGAACATATGTATGTTCTTGTTAAAAACCCTCCTTAAAATTACCTTCTACCTAAAAAAGAAAGATTTAAAAGAAAACAAATAGAAATAAAACTAGAATTTTAAATGATTCTCTTTCTTAGTTGTTGCAATATCTTAAATACAATAAAGACAGAGCAGATTAATTAGATTGATTGCTAGGATTTGATACTATCTCAAAATATGGACGAAAGGAATGTGACCTAGTTTCATATTTTTCAAATGATCTTGACTTAAGATTATTCAACTTTCAAGGTAATAGTTAAGGTACTGTAATGTGCGTCGATCAATATAATTGAGTATATACCGTTTATTATAAAAATAAATTATTTCATAAAATGACCTGGAAGGAATTGTAGTTATTAAAAAAATCTCTTTTCTTTAATAGACTTTAGACGAATCGGATAAATCGTATTCAATGATTACGTGCCGATAACATAGCAAGATTCATTGCAAATGATTCGATTTCGTGTGTTCTGATCAATATTCATAACGTTAATAAAGTCCAGTATTTAGTATAAATGAACCAAATTACTTAATGTTCCTACTTAACTTTGATCGGTCTTATATGTAAAGTTTAACTTTTCAAAAACTTTGCTAAATGTATATAATATAGGATTAACAAAAAAATCGTGAAATTTGTAATTTAAATTGCTCAATAGATAATAATAAATTCACTTTTATATCAGAATTAATAATGAAAGTTAAAATTGCTACTAAAACATATATTAATAGGAAATAGTATTTTAAAAAGGGTTTGTTTCGCGATAATCTATAAACTTGCGAAAAAAATTTAACTTATAACAAATCCTCAATTTAACCGAAATTTTTTTAAATATTTAGGGTATATATGTGTTAAGGAATTAGGTACATTTGGTAATTTAGTTATTCGAGTTTCATTACAGTTGATTATTTTTAAGGAGTTAGGTAAAGTTGGTAATCTAGTTAATTGAGTATTATAACAATAGATTTTTGTTAAGGAGTTAGGTAAAGTTGGTAAATCAGTTATCAGTGTATAAGAGCAGTCGAGAGTTTCTAAACTATCAGGTAAGGTTGGTAAGCTAGTTAATGGAGTATCATAGCAACGGAGTGTTATCAAGGAGGTTGGTAAGGTTGGTAAGATAGTTATTTGAGTCCTGGAGCAATCGAGACTTGTTAAGTTGTTGGGTAAAGTTGGTAATCTGGTTAACGTAGGATAATTGAAGCAAAGCGTTGCTAACTTTCGATAATTTTGTAATCCCCTCGATGTGTTTAAGTACATATTTTCATTAACGTCTGTAATAGTTAAACTAATGATCGTATCATCATAAATAATATTTGACTCGGCTTTGATACTCTTATCTCCTCCGACGTTTTCTTCTAAATCTTTAATCATCTTTACTAAAAAATCAATGGTTTCTTGCTTGGTATTGATTTCCTTTGCTTGATCTTTAATTATTTCTTTTAAATTTTTAATGTTTTCATGCTTTTCTTTGGCTTCTTCTTCTCTCTCTTTAATCTTTTTTTTAAATTGAGAACTTAACTTTAATATTTCCTCTTCTTTTTTTGTTAAATCAAATTTTAAGTTTCGAACGTTCCGCTTTCGGTCATCTAATAAAGCCTTCTCTTTACTTTGCCCTTCTAAAAACATTTTACGATTCATTCTTTCCATTTCGAAGTGGACTCTGCAACAATATTAAAATTTGGTCACTAGAGTTAAATAAAACTCAGCCCTCGGCAATCTTTCTCCTTTTGAATAAACATTCGGAATATCTTTTCCCGTATGGATACACATTTCCTAAAAGAAGCGAGATCTTCAATGGGTACTTTTATAATTCAAACTGTACATTCAAAACAGGTTGTTTGCTATACCCGTACAAATGTGGCCATCCAAACCTTCTACATGTATTGTAATCTGATTTTTGACGATATAATTGCGACTGAAATTGATTTTGGTCTTAAGTTGACATTTCAGACACCTTTTTATCTGAATTCCAACCTTAGACAACTAATACGAAATAACATTCGGAATATCCTTTCCCCGTATGGAAAATTACACATGAATAACACGTTTCTTAAAATAGCGTGATTGGATTACACAAACCTGACCTGTTAGTATGGCTTTCTATTTGTATGGTACTTGTGGTTGCAAGTTTTGCCCGAAAACTCCATAATTCCGCATGAAAATCGCTTTCGGTATTTGCAGTTAGTCTTTTGAAGATCATTTGCCAGGGTGCCAGCGTCAGGTTAAGATGTCAATTATGACAAATTGTCAAGACGCCAGGCTGTCCTAATAATTATTTTTTTATAAATACGAGCTGGTAAATCATTAAACAGCTCAACATCCACGCTCGCCCCTATTATATTTAATTTCTGATTTTCTTATTTAATTGCGTAGTTTTAATTAATTAATATATTGACATTGCGAAAGAGTAGAGCGCAGACGTTGAGGCAACACTGATTAATTTGTCATTTTTACTCAATAATTATTCAATGAAACTTTCTGCTTACTATTTGAGTAAGATACTGTATATAATCTTATTACAAATAATTTTCAATAAATATTAAATAAATTATTTATGTTAAAAAGGTTACCTAAAACAAAATTATAATTAACAAATTATATTATACCTATTCTTGCTGATTTTCTGGGTTCGAGGAACCATTGTACATTACAAACTTGGTTATAAATACATAAACAAAAGAACTGAATACCAAAGATAGTAACATATATAGTTATTTTACAAATTTTGAAAAATATCTGAAAATATTATTGAAGTGCACTAAAATACTTCCTATTCTTGATTTCTTTAAATACAGCCTAACTTCATCTATTCCGCTTTTTTTTTGTTTTAAAAAAAAAATAAATAAATAAAAATTAAATATTTCAATAATGTAAACGCGTCAAAATTCAGATCGGTCGGCAATAAAGTTAAATAACATTAAATAATTTTTGTCAGGATTATAAAAAGTCCGGGCTGATACATTTGAACCTGGACCCGACCCGGAAATTTCTAATGGGCGAATAAAGACTGTCGAGACCGCTTAATAAAGGAATTTATTTAAGACCGATCGGTCTTGTAGAGTGATTAAAGACTTACAAAATATTTTTATAACAATTATGTCTTATAGCAAGCAAAAACCTATTATAAGGAAGGACCGGTGATCATTTTAGAGACTGAATTTTAGGGATCGTTTTGAAAAAAAAAGATTAAAATTTCTTATTTTTTATCATTTTGACTATTTTTTTTTCTTTTTAAATATATTAAATATCATATAATATTCATGTTTAGTATTTTTAGCCATAATTCTTACGACTATTTAAAAGATTACCATTATGATTAAGAACGACTTGCCCTACATATATTACTGGATAATCGATTATTTAGAAAAAATTATATAAATTTCTACCTGTAACTCTCCCAAATATGTCTTTCAATTGTTAAAGGGTACACATATCCTTCGTAGCTATCAAGAATTGAGTGGGATAAATTTGGAGGGGAACCCAAAGCTTACGGATTTCTAATAGAGAAGCACGGCATTCCATTTTATATTCGAGCGAAATTGTTGTTATATTTAATACTTAATGTTTTGGACATAAAACTGTTAAAATATTAAATATTTTGTAAATAAATCAATTTTGATTTTACACGACACGAATGAACATTCTATGTATCTGTACAGCTACAAAAAAAAACCAGTAATTGAAACAGTAACTAGACACTCAATATCACGAATTGGATAAGAATTTCTAGTTTGCGTAATTCGCTTCCGATCGCAGCGATCGAATGATCTTTTTTAGCGTTCGTATCGAGGCGCAGCAATTAATTCTTTTTTTTATTTGGCTTTCATTCTTTATAAGGTTGATTTTATTTTAATTAATTAATTATATTTTATTTAGACGATTTCTTTCAAGTAATTTTTTTTTAGGCGGGGAGTAGAAATGCTTTTCAGGTTGGTCGACATCAAGAAGTAATCGAGGTATTATTTATTTTAATTTTTCGTTCTAACTCTCATTTGAAACTTATTACCTCAATTTAATTAATAATACAAAATATAAATATATAAAAAATATCTGATAATGATAAGTTAGTGTAATAGAAATTTAAAATGTTATTTGAATTTTCGATAAATATGAATATTATCTTTCAAACCTAAATATGTATTCAATAACACATCTAATTATTCCACAGTAATCATTAAGACAACTTTAATTTTATTAATAACATTATGCATTTATAGCTTTCATCATTATTGGTGGTCAAAATCATCAATTTGATCCTGAAAAATTTCAAGTATAAATATAATTTGTTTTAACTTTTCTAATCGTTTGTAATCCTGTAATGACGATTTTCAATAACCTAATCTTTAAAATTCCGTAGCTATTTTAAAACCATGCATTGAGTTTGGAACTTAGCGTTGTACAAACTATACTTTTATGCTGAAGTAATTCCAACTATAATGATTATTTATTTTTTGCTAAAGACTAAATACACAATTCATTCCCATTTTACCTCAACATATCATTCTCAGATTATGGTAAGTAGAAAGTGATGAATATTTAATAATTGCATTCGAAATAAATCAGTTATATTGAAAATAATCTATGATAAGAATCAAGAATTTCAGCGATTATTTGGTATTGGGTAGTTTCACACGCAATATACCAATATTTCATCGGACCTCATTTTTTTATTTTGTTAATACTATTTATTAGGGGTGTGCGGTCAACTAATTAAATCAATACTATATCTAGTCCCTATAGTAAAATTTACTTTTAATGATTCTTTGTGAAACATAGTTGCCTAATAAAAAAATCCTAAATCTTTAAGTTTAATAACTTCGGTTTAAGTTAACATTCTGGCAAATTAAAACTTTAAATGAATACATAATAACCTAAAAATAAATGTGCACCTTGATTTCTTGAAAAACAATAAAGAAAAAAAAGTTTATATTATTTAAAAACTGTGCACAAATGATTTATTTATTATTTATCGAGGCGTAAATGATATATTTTTGGAAAAATAAACTGTTACATGAAAGGACAATAATTTAGAATGTTTTTGTAAAATGGTAGCGAAGATATTAGGAAGAATCTAAAATTATTAAAGTATAAAAATGTATCGATTTAATGAGATGATTATTATAAGCAAACTTCAATACAAAAAAATTCTTTAATAGTTTCTATGTTGACAGCACACCCAGCGCTTCATCTACTCCGTGGACTGTTTATTACAATAATGCCACTCTGTTAATTTTTCTATCAATTTTGGTAAAGACTCACTTTTGTGAAGTGCGCTTTTCCTTAATTAGAGTAAAATTATGCTAATTATTCTCTTGCAAAATGAATAGTGATAGACATGAAGTAAATATTACCTACCAACATCTTCTTGCTACGTTAAAACGTAAAAACAATATAGGTAGAATGTTCTAAATGTAACTCCAAAACGTCCCTCTTTTTTTTGTACTATCAAAATCCTTTAAAAACTTCACGTTAAATATCATATGATAGAAATTGTCTAAAGTATAGATAAATATTATTAAAAATAATTTTTACCATAACATAGCTAATACAATATGCAAATTGTAATTTATAAGCTTAATTGCTGTCTTAGCCAAGTCTATTAAAGACTTGTTGCCACCTGATCACCACGTTGAGGTGCAGCAATATTGATCAGGGTCCTATAAAAACAAAAGAAGAAAGGAATAGGTTAAAACAAGTTATAATAGATCAAAACAATTGTCCAATTAAAATCAAGGGTGATGTTCAGTAAAGTTAAGAAGTTAACATGAAAAATAAACAAAACAATAAACCCGATCCATGAAATTCCTTTGATTACAATATCAAGAAAGTTATCCAGTTAAAATTATAATATCCTAAGTTATTTTATAATTCCACTATTTTTGTGACCAGGAGTGTTGTCCAGTCAAAATTAAATTAACAAAAAAAAATCCACTAATAAATTTAACCAATCCATACACTATCTATCGTAAAATCTTCAAAATAATTACTCCAAGATTCTTTTGCTTATCAGCGATCAAGAGTGTTGTCCAGTCAAAATTTAAACGTGTTAGTGAAGTTAAAATAAAAAAAATATCAAAAAAACACAAAAAAGCAAACCCATTTCATGTAAACATTTTTTTATAATGTACTATATTATCTATTGTAAAATCTTCAGAATTATTCCAAAAGTCCAATGCTTATTCTGCCATCAATAGTGTTGTCAAGTTAAAATGTTACCATCAAATAAATCAAAAAATATTCATTATAAAATTTATCCAATCCATGTATATATTATATAATAAACTAAAACTATCTATTGTAAAATCTTCAAAAATTACTCAAAACAAATTCAATTGCTTATTCCATAATCAAGAGTGTTGTCCAGTCAAATTAAACGCGTTAGTGAAGTTAACATAAAAAAATCAAAAAAACACTATAAAAAGCAAACCCAATCCATGTAAACATTTTATATAATGTACTATATTATATATTGTAAAATCTTCAGAATTATTCCAGAATTCCATTGGTTATTCCACGATCAAGAGTGTTGTCCAGTCAAATTAAACGCGCGCGTTAGTGAAGTTAACATAAAAAAAAAATTCAAAAGAAAGCAATAAAAAAGCAAACCCAATCCACGTAAACAATCTATTGTAAAATCTTCAAAAATTACTACAAAATTCCATTGCTTATTCCACGATCAAGAGTGTTGTCCAGTCAAATTAAACGCGCGTGTTAGTGAAATTAACATAAAAAAATTTTCAATAAAATCGCTAAAAAAGCAAACCCAATTATTGTAAAATCTTCATAAATTACTCCAAATTCCTCGATAAAAAAGTGTTATCCAGACAAAATTAAACGCGTTAGTTAAGTTAACATAAAAAAAAATCAAAAAAACACTATAAAAAGCAAACCCTATCCATGTAAACATTTTTATATGATGTACTATATTATCTATTATAAAATCTTCAGAGTTACTCCAAAAGTCCAATGCTTATTCCGCCATCAATAGTGTTGTCCAGTTAAAAATGTTACCATCAAATAAATCAAAAAATATTCATTAAAAAATTTATCCAATCCATGTAAATATTATATAATAAACTAAACTATCTATTGTAAAATCTCAAAAATTAATACAAAATTCCATTGGTTATTCCACGACCAAGTGTGTTGTCCAGTCAAATTAAACGCGTGTGTTAGTGAAGTTAACATAAAAAAATTTTCAAAAAAGCACCAAAAAAGCAAACCCAATCCATGTGAACTATCTATTGTAAAATCTTTATAAATTACTCCAAATTCCACGTAAAAAGTGTTGTCCAGACAAAATTAAACGCGTTAGTAAAGTTAACATAAAAAAAAAATAAAAAAAAACACTAAAAAAGCAAACCCAATCCATGTAAAACTTTTTATATAATTTACTATATTATTTATTGTAAAATCTTCAAAAATTACTCCAAAATTCCATTGGTTATTCCACGATCAAGAGTGTTGTCCAGACAAAATTAAACGCGTTAGTAAAGTTAACATAAAAAAAATCAAAAAAACACTAAAAAAAGCAAACCCAATCCATGTAAACATTTTTATATATTATCTAATGTAAAATCTTCATAATTACTCCAAAAGTCCAATGCTTATTCCGCCATCAATAGTGTTGTCCAGTTAAAAATGTTACCATCAAATAAATCAAAAAATATTCATTAAAAAATTTATCCAATCCATGTAAATATTATATAATAAACTAAACTATCTATTGTAAAATCTCAAAAATTAATACAAAATTCCATTGGTTATTCCACGACCAAGTGTGTTGTCCAGTCAAATTAAACGCGTGTGTTAGTGAAGTTAACATAAAAAAATTTTCAAAAAAGCACCAAAAAAGCAAACCCAATCCATGTGAACTATCTATTGTAAAATCTTTATAAATTACTCCAAATTCCACGTAAAAAGTGTTGTCCAGACAAAATTAAACGCGTTAGTAAAGTTAACATAAAAAAAATTCAAAAAAAAAACACTAAAAAAAGCAAACCCAATCCATGTAAACATTTTTATATAACGTACTATATTATCTATTGAAATATCTTCAGAAATTACTCCAAAAGTCCTTTGCTTATTCTGCCATCAATAATGTTGTCCAGTCAAAATTAAAAACGTTACCATCAAATAAATCAAAATATTTCACTAAAAAATTTAAACAATCTATGTAAAATTATATAATATGCTATACTATCTAAGGTAAAAATCTTCAAAAATTACTCCATATTCCATTGCTTATTCCATAATCAAGATCGTTGTCCAAACAAATTAAACGCGTTAGTAAAGTTAACATAAAAAAAAAATCAAAAAAACACAAAAAAAGCAAACCCAATCCATGTAAACTAGCTATTGTAAAATCTTCATAAATTATCCAAATTCCACGATAAAAAGTGTTGTCTAGACAAAATTAAAACGTTATAATTTAATAAATCAAAAAAGAATCCACTAAAAAATTATATTTATCGTAAAATCTTCAAAAATTACTCCAAGATTCTATTGCATATCCGCGATCAAGAGTGTTGTCCAGTTAAAATTAAACACGTTAGCGAAACATTAAAAAAATCAAAAATCAAAAAACAAAAAAAAAAAACAAGAAATCCCAATCTGTGTAAACATTTATATAAAATACTAAACTATCTGTTAAACGCGTATGTAAGTATAATAAAAAAAATCAAAAAAACACTAAAAAAGCAAAATAAATCTTCAAATCATTCCATAATTCATTGTTTATTCCGCGACCATGAGTGTTGTCCGGTCAAAGTAAAACGAGTTTGTAAAGTTAACAATAAAAATCACTAAAAAATATCTCGTCATCCCGGTATTTCTTATGAATTCTAACTTATTTTGAGAAACGATGAGTTTAGTTTTTATATTAAATACTAAATGTACAATAAGGTATGGTTAACGCTGTATTTTACCCGTTTCTTATGTTACCTCAGATAGGAAAGTGAGGAAAAAAAAAAAGTAATCTCGCTCGAGTTGTGTGCTATTTTATAAATATTTAGAAGATTTTTGATTGGTTGATCAATTTTGTCGATCTTCCCAAAATAAGTATAAAAATTTAGAAGATTATTCTCTAAAATGTGAAATGGTATTTATTTCCTTATGCTCATTGGAACTGATATTTCTCATCCCAGCGATTATTTTACTTCACATCATGCATGTTATTTTTCACAATTCATTGAACATATTGAAAAAGTTTATGATTCGACGGAACACGATTAAAAATTTCAATGGTTTTCCTTTTATTTAAAATCTTTATTAATTTCTTATTACCGCAAACTCTCATTTTCATCTTTTACTCTGCTACTTTATTTTGTCAGAATTGGATCCTTAAATAATTTTCAGCCAGAGTTGGAATTTACATACGTCACCACACCATTAGCATTGATCCTTGAGTAAAAATGACTAATAATTTAGACAGTAAAAGAAATCCTTATGTTTCTAACAATGTGATAATTTTCCCTAGCGCAAGGACGTGTAATTAATATTTTTAGGAATTAGAAAAAGAAATCCGGCTATACTTTTTTGTCAATTCCACAATGATAATATATTTAAAAAATATTTCTCGGCCGCATTTAGTACTTAAAATTTAAAAAAATCAAATAAAGTTTTTAATGATGAATTTTCAAAAAATTCAATGAGACATTAAAAATGAATGGCACGGAAAAATTAAACCTGACACCATTAATTATTTAATAGAAGAATTTTGGATTTCGTGGGTAACTTTTGGTTCGAAATGTATCGCGTAATTCCATGTAATAAAACACAGCCTTTTTTTACTTTGACGCCAATGAAATAAGTTTGTTGTTAAAAATGATGTCCGATCGAATTGATTCATAACTTAAAATTGATTAGCCAGCAAATTCACCATACCTGAATCCGATAAAATAATATTTAAAAGCACGACAGTACTGAAAAAATTTGGATCGTTCTGTTTTTGAAGAGATTATAACTTCAAAACTATGAAAAATTAATGCAGTATCGGAAGCAAATGGAGAGCCAACAAAATATTAAGTATATAAGTTTTTTTTTAAAAAAATTTTAGATGGTTACTTTTGTAACACTTTAATAATGTTCAATTTTATTTATAAATTTAAATTTAAAATAAACAAAAGTAGAATAAAAAAATAAAAATATAATATCAAAATCTTAAGTCATTTACTGTAATTTGTATTAATACCAGTTTCCACTTGGTGCGTCAAATGTGTTCATTCTTATTGTAAAGTTACAGATTAAAATTTTTTACTTTGAAAATATATTTTATTTTGATTTTTACCTTGATTTAGAGCTAACATATTCATTTGCCGCATAAACGTGACACACTAATAAGGAATCTGGAAATAATTCATCGGAAATTTCGACCGGCCGCAAATTAAGCTTTTTATAATTTATATAAAAACTTAACGAGTTTTGATCGTTGTCAACACTCTTTAAAAATCTCTGCATAAATCTTTTCAATGCAAGAACAAATACTTTTGCTGGATAGCGCTCTTCGGTCGACGAAGAAAGTTCGAATTCAACTGCCGAATCAATTTCATCCTTCATTACTAATGTAAGTTCAATTTTAAACTTATCATCTATATATTTTATTGCGGAATTCGCAACTTGTTCTTCAATTAATTCATACAAATTTATTAAATGTTTGAGACATAATCCGATGTTTAATAGATTGTTGAATGAAGTGTTTTTTGTCAATACTGATAATTTCATCCATTGATTAACATAATCAAGAATTTTTGTGTCTTCACTCATCGCGGTACGTTTTACGAAACGAAGTAATATTTCTAATGAAGAAAGAAGTTTAGAAGCGATATCATAATTATTATGATTTTCATCATTGGTCGTTATCACACCCATGATCAGAGGAATCTTATCAGATGGAATTTCCTGTTGTTGAATTGAAGATTTGATATTACCAAGAATCTTCATACATCCTTGAAATAATTCCATCTAAAATGGGAAAGTCTCCATGTATAATGAATCATTCAAGGTCATTATAATAACTTTATCAAACACTAATCTACGCGCAAGTTCCATTTCGATTACTTTTTAATCATAGATTATATCATGACGCATCCTACTTCAAGATTACGATAGCTATTTTGGAGAATCTCATCATCCCATTTGTAATTTATAAAATTTTCTTGT
>CAJVPP010002057.1:0-16547 GCA_910592005.1 Funneliformis mosseae
ACATTTTTATTGTTTTAAAAAGATAAAATTTTATTTTGATCTAAAATCAAAATAAACAAACCAAACACATATTTATTTAGTTTGATTTAAGTAAATAATAGCTAAAATATTATATAGCCACAATTTTCTATAGTTACATAATGTAATTAGTATGAAAAAGCTCAAAAGATAATACCTGAAGACTTTTAGCAGTAGTTTGTATATTTTCTTTTCATATTTATTTTTATAAGTTATATATAATTATGATATACTAATATATAATTATATATATAACTTACTAAAATATAATTAGTATTAATAATTTATTAAATTTTTGCTCAAATATTTCTTTCTTTCTCTTCTTTTTCTTAAAGATAAGTTATATATATTAGTATAATTTTGTAAAAAATTATAAAAATTATATAATATATTATAATTTATTTTAATATGATTTATATTAAAAATGGCGTTACAATATTGTGACGCTTATTTATCATCTGTTATAACTTAAATTTAATAATATTGCAATTTGTTTGTAATATTATAATGCTTATTTGTTACCTATTACAATTAATTGAGATATCATCTTTAATTTATATTTTTTAAAATTTTACTAAGATTACATTCTTTAAAACTGTATTTTCAGAAATATTTTTTACATTATCTAAATTTATATGACTAATTCTAATAAAAGTTTCATATATAATATGACAAATTAAAAACTATTATTTAAACAATATTTAAAATATAAAATTTTTTTATGATTAGTATATTAAAAAATTATAACTTGTCTTTTAATAACCATATCCTATATATTTTATCTAAATTTTCAATATATGAGAAATTGTTTTATAACTAATTTTTTTAAAACATTTAGAAATATAAATATTTTCTATTATCAAAAAAATTCTTTTACTTTTAATTTTAGATTCATAAACTTTACTTTTTAATATAATTTATCTGTAAATTTAAAGTTATTTAAATGTATTTCTTTAGAATTTTCTTTAAGATCTTTAATATTATTAGTATTATTAAAAGTAACTTTACTATTTGATATACTTTATTTGTTATCAAAATTTGAATTTTAATAAAAATATATTATTTAGTTCAATTAAATTAGCCAATATATTTTTATTTGTATTATTATTATTAAAATGAATATCATATTTCATATTATTTAATAAGAGCAATAAGCAAAAATGCAAAAGATTTTAAAATAAAGCAATATTATAAATTAGACCTGTAAGCATATAATTACAAAATATAAAATTACGTAATTAATCCTAACCTCTAGTCAAAAATTTGAAAAAATTCTGATATCAATTCTAATTTTATTCTGATAAAAATTTTACATCTATTTATTATTATTTTAATTATTAAATATATTATAATAAAATATTTAAATGATTCTAAACTTAAATTTTACTTATTATCATCTAAAATTTTATTATATATAAAAAAAACCTTCTTTTTATCACACAAAAAGAGATTGGCAATTATATATAATTATGTGCTATTTTTTTAAAAAAGGAAGTTGTAATGTAACTTTATCTTAAAATTTATTCAGTTCAGAAAATTCAATAAGATTTAGTTTATTTTTCTTATTAGAAAAATTAAGATCAGTTATAAATTGCTGTATATTATCTTAAATAAATGTCAAATAAATTTATATTCATTTATTAGATTGTTAATTTGTAAAAGGTGAAATTTATTTTTTGATTGTTAATGTTATATTTTCTTTATTTTTTACTTTATTATAAAACTTATGAATATAATCTAAATTTTGATATACATAAAATGCTATATAAAATTAAGTATTCCATTTTATTGTATTAAATAAAAATATATTTTTTGCATTAGATATTCTCTAATATCAAAAGTATAATATAATTTACTTTTCAGCTTTTACTGTAGATAAAAATTTATTTAATATTTGCAAGTAATTAATGTATATCTTGAAAATAATTAATTGACACTCATACTTCATTAAAATATATAAATTATAAAGTTATTTTAAAAAATACTTAATAATAAATATACTTAAATAAATATGAATATAAAATATATTAATTTAATAAAATTTAATATATGTGCTAAACTTAATAAATAAATTAATTGAGGCATTAATAGTTTTAACACATTGCGATAATACTTTTTCATATAAGATATTAAATCTGATGCTATTAATTATAATATATTAAAAGAATTTCTCATTAAACTAAAATTTGAATTATAAGTTATCTAATTATGCAATTGTTAATATATTTTAAGTAATTAACTTGAATTAATTTTGTTATACTATTATAGCTAAAAAGAATATTAACTATACTTTGTATTCTACTATCTGTAGTTTTATCTATAATAATTGAAACTCATTTACTATAAAAATCTTCTTTAAATTAATTAACATAATTTTCAAATAATATTTGTAATGTAAGCTATCTAATTTTAGAATAAATTCTCCTTTATTATAATTTTTATATAACCAACTTTGAAGTTTATCTACCTTTTCTAATAAAATATCAACCTTTACAAATACATCTACTAAATTATGATAACAGTTTTTTATTTTAGATATATCAATAATAGTTTAAACAGTTAGTTATTTTTTATTTATTATTCATTTTTTTCTTTTTATTATGAAGATGTGTTTTAGAATCTATATGAGAAGTAATTGTATTTTTCGTTTAATAATTAATACTTGATCAAAAAATGGTATATAAGTTTCCATTATTCATGAAAAAATCTTCAGAAAATTTTCATATACATGATAAAACAGTAACTGTAATAGAAGGTGACATTTTGATTAAAAATTTTAAGAGGTAAATCAATTGACATTTTATTGTTACAGAAATTAAAGGAAAAAAAAATGGAAATCATAAAAGCTTGTTACAAAAATTTAAAATGTGCTGATCTGTGATTATTATTGGTTAATTGTCACGTGTCGTAAAAATCTATAAAATGGAATTTTTCCGGGTCTCTGCCTCCTCTGGTAATAACTTTTAAGTAAACAAATGGTTACATCATTTTTGGAAAAGGTCATTAACTTAAGTGTAACTTTATAAATGCCAATTATCATTTGTTTTTTTGGTGATTCAAAATTTTTGTGCGCCACTATAATAGAAATAGAATAAAATTAGATGAACAATATCAGAAAAATTAAAGTTGTAAACTTATGTAATTTATTATGCAAAATTTACACATACTTATTATGAATTAATATTTTCCTGATGAAAATTAATGACAATAATACGGAATAGTGGAAAGGAATAATCATAAGATCCCTCCTTTAAACGTCTATTCCAATATCTTTTATAATAACGTTCGTACGGTCTGTGATTATATAAGGATTCATAAATGTTTTTTTTTCTCACTCCGAGAGCCTCGACTTCAAAGCCAAAATATTGCAGTTTGAAGAAAGCGTGTTTAAAAGATTAGAAATGGTATTATCGATAGCGGGATTCAATTATTTTTTGTCGTACATTCAAAGATTACTTCTGTCACTGCACGCGTAACTGACGACCATTTTTATTCTATCCAAAATATCGATGAAAACGGAGATGATGTGTTAGTAGATAGTTTAGCAAACGAAAACTGGACGCTGAGATAGGTTTAAATCTTTTGTATTTTTATTACAACCAATAAATCAAAAGCGTATTTTTACAATCAATATTTTCATGTGATATGAGAAAGCGAGGATTGCTAACTTCATGTTGAACTTTAAAGAACGATTCGCGAAACTAGAACAAAAAAGTCAGAAAATTCACAAAATATCACAATTTTCAACTTGTTCAGAATCACAACATCCGTTCCAAGACAGATAGTTCTGCAGCATTCCTCTACCTAATTAAATCATTGAGGTCTAAATAAAAATAGAACATGATGTAATTCCAAATGAATATAAAACAAGTGTTGTGAAAATGTAATGCTAACAAAGTTAATCTTTTTTTTTTTGAAAGACATTGTATATTACCTAATTCAGAGGTTCACATCTCCAAAAAAAGGAATTTGGCCTTATCGTTTGTGCATCAATTCATTTCTTTTTTGTTTTCAAAAACAGAGTCACACATCGGAAAGGTGGATATTTTCTTGATATATTTGTTTATATGAATTAAAGTATAAATAGATGTGTAACTCATGGAGTATAATTTCCGGATAAGAGATTTTCATTTGAAATAGTGGTAAAAGTTGTTCACTAAAATTGGTAGAAATCAATGAATATTTGAAACTCAACGAAACAATTAAATTTGAAAATATATATATATATAAAAAGATTTGGGATGAAGAAAAAATTTTATCAAAACATCAAATTAAACTTTTCATATATATATATATATATATAAATCTACACAAATTTCAACCTAAATTCCTTCTATTACCATTCGTTAGTTAATCATGGATAACAAACTAAAATACAAGACCAGCGAAAAAGGAATAAAATATGTGCCAAAATACGACCTACATGGATGTACTAAAAAAAAAGCATGTAAAGAAGTAAAGAATGTAATCTTACAATGTTCTGAACTCGAAATAAGTTCAATAAATTTCATTACTGGTAGAGGCAATCATAAAAATTTAAATGGAGATCGAGCAGTACTCTTCAAAAATTTTCCAGTATGGCTAAACGACCCAAAGGTATCAAGCTTGATTAAAGATTCCGTACCTGGAGATGGTTCTTACAAAGTTTATCTTAACATTGAGGAAAATAAAACTATTAAGAATGTGGTGAAGAATAATGCTAAAGAAAATAAGAAGAAAGTTATTGAAAATAAGGAAAGGAAGAATGCTAAGAATATTAATAATGCGATGAAGAGGAAGACTATGAGATATTCTGAAAAGATTGATGTTAAATCCGAACAAAAAAAGAAAACATTTACGAATGTATTTCAACGAATTTCTGCGTTATTTCAATCATTTCGATCCGGTATTTCGAACTGTATATCGAGGATCCGCAAGTTCTTTTAATTGATTACTTATTATTTTTTTATTATTTTACATTTTATATTCACTGAAATTTTCATATTATCAAATTTTCAAATTTTCAAACTTTTCTATTTCATATAAATTATTTAAATTTCGAACATATTAAATTACGTAATGGGACGCAAATAAATAAAAACACTTCTTTTGTCGATGCCAAATTTGCTTAAAATTAATCCTGATATATATTAGTTTCTCTCATTTATACTTGGCAAAGATTTTATCTTGCAAATTTGATCAACGATAAATTACGCGTGACTCTGTTTGTTAAAAATTTTTTCTTGTATCACATGTACAATTAGTATTCGTCCAAAATTTCAAACATGGACCTGAAAACTGGACTACCGAGATCGCGTCGTTCAACTGCTTCAGGTGACGACGCGCCTCGTGAAGGCCTTACCACCGAGACCCACGATTGGACCTTGATAAAAGCTATTGAACTTGTAGCTAACCAAAAAGTTATTATAATGTAACGTGTCATTAAATGAATGGTTGCATTTATTAATCACGATCAGAATAATCATGTCCTCTTTTTTCTCCTCAAGTGACGGTGAAACTGCAATAGAAGAAGCCTGTGATGTAAGGATTTATTTATTTATTTATTTGTTCGAATATTATGTTTAACTAAGCGTTTGTACTTTGTTTATAGATTCTTATTAAAAATAATATATCTTCTGCTCCAGTTTATGACAATAAAACCAAAACTTATGTTGGAATGTTTGATTGGGCGGATGTCATGACCTATCTTTTAATTGTTTTGAAAAAGAAGGATATTTTAGAACAGCAACAAAAATCTGATGAAGAATTGACATCCGAATTCAATGATTTATTGAAATTGGCAATACAATGTCAACCGGTTCCTGTTAAATTGGCTTCAGGTAATTTAAAATAAAATCTAATGTTCCTCTAATAATTTTCTATGGTAATAAATCTAAGAAATTTCATAGATTTATCCAACAAAAATCCTTTTTATTCGGTATATCCCGAAACTTCATTGCTACAAGTCGTTGAATTATTTGGTAGTGGAACTCATAGAGGTATTAATAATATTTTTTTATTTTTTTTTTCGTAAAACCTTTTTTAATTTGCTTAATTCATATGAAATCTTACGCTTAATTTAGTTGTCGTTGTCGATGCGGATGGCAACATGAAGGGCATTTTATCTCAGTCAAGAGTTGTTAATTACCTATATGATAATGTATGATACATTATATATATATTATATTTTATAAATATCGGATTAAATAGATCTAAGAGGAATAAAAAAAAATACTGCTAATAATTTTTTCTTATTCGTTTATTTTTTTTTAGGTGACGAAATTTCCTAAAATCGAACAACTTTTCCCCAAAACTGTAACGTATTTTGTATTACGATAATCCAATTTTTTGTCAGATTTATTAAAACGCTCACATAATTTAAATTACAGATTGAAGATCTTGATATTGGCAGAAGCACTGTGATATCTGCCCAAGCAGATTCTTTCGTACTTGACGCATTAACAATGATGAGTAAGCCGTTAAACACCTTTTATTTTACTTTAATTATTTTGATTTATTTATTAATAATAATTAAAAACTTTTAATTAAAGATAAAAATTCATTAAGTTCAATTGCTATTGTTAACGATGATGGAGTTCTACTGGGAAATATTAGTATGACAGATGTTAAAGTTTGTTCAAGAATTTTTTTATTCTGAATTACTTAAACCGAATTGGTAATTTATTGACCATTTTAATTTAACTTTAACTAGTACATTCTTAGAAGCTATAGTCATTCTCTGATGTGGAAAACATGTAAACAATTTGTTAATAATGTGAGAATCAGACAAGGATTAGAAGATGGAAAAGACAGATTTCCAGTCTTTGATGTTCGGTTAACATCCACATTGGGATACACGATTGCTAAACTTGTGGCTACTAAAGCGCATAGAGTTTGGGTTGTAGACGATAAAATGCAAGCTATAGGACTTGTAAGCTTGACGGATGTTTTAGGTATAATTGCACGCTCTGCTGGGGCAAATCCAAGACCAAAAAGACCTGGCAGTATTTCATCAAGTTCAACTCTGTCGAATTCATGAATTCAAAGAAAGTTTTGAGAGTTTGAGTTTCAAATTTTTTATATGTTATCTAGTTTTATAAATTTTTGTATTATTATCTTAACGCTATTGTAATTTGTGAATAAAAAATTACCGAATCTATTAATTTATAAATTAATGCAACATGTCAGAAAAATTATTTTTTCAAATATTAAATGATTGCAAGTTTTCTTTTGATTTAATAATTTAATAATATTTCATTTGTAGCTGATCCATTATTAGATTTAGCGTTTTTTATGGTTGAAATTTCCTTTGACTTTTTATAGGAAATAAAAAACATCACACCAAGAGCAAAAACTGCTGTTCCAAAGATTCCCACTACAGAGAAAATCAATTCATCAATTTTTTAATTAGACGGTTTATCAATTAACGATATAAAAGATCAAATAACTAAAAAGTTCAATAATATACTTAATGCCATCCTAGTAGTTTCCCATTTTAATGCTTCAACATCAGTGCGTATATCTCCATAAGTAATAGTAAATTTATTATTAATTTCTTGAATCTTGATTTCCAATTTTTTTTGTTCTTCTCTTATATCAGCTTTATAATTATTTATATCTAATTGTATGAAATGTTTCATTTTACCGATATCATCTTGAAATTTTTGATAGACTGATGTAACTTCTCTTTGCATCAGAGAATTTTCTGAATTTAGATCAATTAAATTATTTTTACGTATCATCTGCATTTCTGTACGAAGATCTGTTAATGCTGCTTTAAATAAATATGATTCCTTATTTTATTTTTTTTTGTTTAGAGAGAGAGAGAGAGAGAGAAGAAATGTTAAAAAAAAAAAAAATTATATAGTTAAATGAATGATGATACTTTTGAGGGTTAAATACATTTTCTAAATCTGATTTCGATAATAACTTTGACTGTATCTTAAAACTAAAAAAAAAAAAAAAAATGATTTGATTAAACAATCTAATCATTAAATTTTGAAAAAGAATTCAAAAGTTAAATTCGTACCTATTAATTAATATAGCTTCCATACCTTTCATAATAGCCTTGGCTTGACCTCTAGTAAAACCTTGTCCTTCAAAGTCTTTAACAACTTTATACGTATTAAAATAATATTGTGAAAAATGTGTATTCTTTATTGGCTTTGTTGTTGAAGTTTCATTATTCTTTGAAGAAGGTTGTGAAGGAGGAGGAGAAAATTGTTCTTGTATAAGCAAACTTGAAGAAAAATGGTTATGCTTTGTCCTTTTTATTCGAATATTTGATTTAAATATCGGCAGAAAACTGTTTATTGACGAATTCAAGCACAGGTTATTAAAAATCGGACGTTTTATTGAAAACATTTGCTTATTTATTTTTGAAAAAAGATTATGTATGTTTATTATGAAATTTGTAATTTATATAACAGATTGTATGTCTATTTAATCTATTTAATCTATTTAATGAAATGAATGAAAATTGTCCAAAAAAGTAAATGGCGATCATATCCTAATCATCATACAGATCCTCGACATACAGCTCGAAATACCAGATCGAAATGATTGAAATAACACAGAAATCCGTTCAAATACATTCGTAAATATACTACTCTTTTTCGGTTCATCCTTAACGCAATTGTTCTTTTCAACATATTTCTTCTCCATATTCGCCACCTCCACACTCTCAATACTTTTAGCACTATTCATTTCCTCATCTTTCTTCTTATTTTCCTTAACCTTCCTCTTATTTTTCTTAACCAGCTTATTTTCCTTAATTTCCTTAACCTTCTCCTTATTTTTCTTAAATTCCTTAACATTCTTCCTATTTTCCTTAATTTCCTTAACATCCTTCTTAATTTCTTTAATTTCTTTAACATTCTTCTTAATTTCTTTAATTGCCTTATTATCCTTCTTACTTTTCTTATTTTTCTTAGCATTTTTATTTTCCTCAATGTTAAGAAGAACTTTGTAAAATCCATCCCCAGGTTTGCAATCTTTAATCAAGCTTGATATCTTTGGGTCGTTTAGCCATACTGGAAAATTTTTGAAGAGCACCGCTCGTTCTCCATTTAAATTTTGATGATTTCCTCTGCCAGTAATGAAAGTTATTGAGCTTATTTCGAGTTCAAAACATTGTAAGATTACATTATATACTTCTTTACATGCTTGTTTTTTAGTACAACCATGTAGGTCGTATTTTGGAACATATTTTATTCCTTTTTCGCCGGTCTTGTATTTTAGTTTGTTATCCATGATTAACTAACAAAAGGTAATATAAAGAATTTAGGTTGAAATGTGAGGTTTTTTCGTTTTTTTTTTTTTTCTTTGAAAAGGTTATCAAAAAAAATTATCGTTGAAGTTTTCAAGTTAATTTGTTTTCTCATCTTATTTATAATTATTTTCTTCAAATTAATTGTTATTGTTGTTATTGTATCCTCGAAAAGAAATTGATTAAAAAACATATACAAAACGGATTTCCTCGGCTAATTACCGCTGATCAGTTCTTTTTTTTATGTTCTAAAAATATAAAAGAATTCCGGGATGGTTCTATCACGTGACTTTGCAAAATATTGTCACGTCACCTGTCTTTTGCTAAAAATCGTGATCGAACCCCCAATTTAGAAATTCAACGCGATCAAAAAATAATAAACACCTTTACATTTCTTCATTTTCTCACAACTCTCTCTCGTTAAAAAAAAAAAAAAAAAAAAAAAATAAGAAATATTTTAGAAATACTGGTACATAAAATGATAAAAATAAAAAAAAAATTGTTTTGTTGGCTTTTTCCTTTATATGTCGTAAAGTATTTCCTCGTTCTATAATCTAACGACGACGCCAAACCGTCTCTTTGCTGAGGTCTCCTTCTGGATTGCATGGCCTTTACATGCTTTCATTAGTTTGGAGAACTGATGACGCATACGTGTGGATCGTTCGTGACTACCAAACGCTCTTATTGTATTGAAAGGCCTCTTGCTATTTTTCTCTTGCGAAGACAAATCATCCTTTGGTTGGTTATAGCTTGCTATTTTTCCCTTGCGAAGAAAAATCAACCTTTGGGTGGTTATAGCAATGCCAAAATACTTATTAAGTTTACCTATTCGCTTTACTGATTTTTATTTAAAACGTTCATCACTTGCAGATAAAGGGATCTGCAAACAATTAATTCTACGATTGCGACGACTAATAATATTTGAAAAAGAAACTTTTTTAATAACTTCGCGTGCAAATTCCTATTTGTCAGGCCACCTTATTCGTCACATGATTAATTTCCTAATGCCATAATTCCGGCCAAAACTCCGCTTTTAGACGGGGCCCGCATTAGGATAGAAGTTATTTAGTTTAGAAATCCGCAGATGTTGTTTCACGTAAACTTAGACACCCAGAATAATGGCAAAAGCTCCAATCTACATCTTTTTATGAGATTCTTTGATTAAGGTCTGCTGATTCTAGCTATGTACCTTATGTTAAGGATCTTTACTCAGTACTATATTATTATAGGTATCCCGTGCAAAGGAAAAGTAAACAAAGTTCCAGAAAAACGGACCCAAGAAGAAAGTCCCTCAACTTCTAATTCTGTTAAAAAAAATAGGAAGATTAAAATCACCAAACTTTAGTAAGTTACAAAAAATATCTGTTTTAAAGCTCGGATTAGAATGCAATCCAGAGCATTTCTCAGAAGGCACCGAAGCAAATGAGCATACCAATTTCTACATTGCTCCTGAAAATAAAATCAAGGATCTGGGACAGATTCTCATTAAAGGACACCATATCTTTATAGAAGGGTATCGCCAGAGTGATAAAACAACATCTGTTATGGCAACGGCAAATTACATCCAAAGAAAAATCAAATGATGATTAATTTCCTTTTCCCGGTCTAGTTCCCTGGCAAGATTACACTGGCAAAGCTAAAATTAATCTTATTGGAAAAATATAATCAAATCCCGTTTAAAGTTATATGCATATAACATCTTATAAGCAAATCCGTCGAAATATAGGGTTTCGAAGTTTGCCATCTGTTAAAATCCAGGCAACTATATTCTGTCAAGATTTACGTTGCCACTTTCAATGTTGGACTTGATGCCAAGAACGGTACTGGAAGTCCGTATGTAAAATATTTCGAGCAGGAATAGGAAACGATTTTCTTTTGACGATACAAAGGATTGCATAGTATATTTTCTTGAGTTTCTTTGAAAAACAGATAGATCATGACCTACTACTTTCATAATTGACGAATTTTCTAATCTATTTGATAAGAATCCTGAAATTATTAAAGAATTCGTCAATATATTGCAGTTTCTCAAGGACCACTCAACTTATTGTGTACACTCATTTGCACTAGTGGGGGTCGGTCAGTTGCCAGTTCAAATTGAGTTTACGTCTAGTCAGTGTTGTCATGGAACATTGATAGGACATAGATGGGACATAGATGGACATTTGGGACATAGTGTTGGACAGGTTGGGACATACAGCTGGCACATATAGCTGGGACAGCAAATCACTGGGACATCAATTCCGACTTCTTTTAATGAAGAGGAGATCAAAATGCTTCTTAGTGAATACAGCGATCATTATGGACTCAACCTTAACATAAGACGGATCGCTGAAGACATTTTTGAACTCACTAAGGGTCATGGATCGGTCCTGGTAAGACCAGTCCGGTTTTCATCTCTCTTATGGAACGGACCGGTCCATAAGTCAGTCCTTGGACCTGTCCTAACATTTTACTGTAACGATAATGTCCGAAATGGAAATGGAGGAATAACGAGATTAAGAAGGCGCAGTAATCGTTTTGTATGCAATTATTATTATTATTATACTTTTTATATTTATTAAATTTATACATTATTTTATTAACTTAATCATTAAATATGTATATATCAGATGACTATTTTTTTAAAACCGATTCTTGGACCAGTCGTATAAATCAGTCTGAATCGAGAAGGAAACAAATCTTGGACCGGACCGATCCAACCCCAAGAGCTGGGCATATATAGATCAATTATTCGAGCCATCAAGCACCTTTCATCGAAACAGACAGACATCGTTGGGATGGTTTTCTGCTATGGATCTTACACTTATAAGGTGAGTCCAGCCACTTGTCAGTTGCTGATTTAATATGTTACTTTCTTTTGCTTTTGGTAAACGGTAAAGTGTGGCGATGAGGATGATGAGCTATATCGAAGGAATTGTTACTTCTAGGACTATAAATGAAGTTGATTGGAAATAGAAAGTTCTTCACCGATCCTTCGTAGTATAATGCTTTCGATGGTATGTGGGCCTGAGTTCTATATAACGAATCCGCCACAAACGAAAGATGAAATTGACATCCGGTGATTGTTAGAAAATATACTATCGAGGTAGGCATTTGTGTGTAAATTTGTTTTACATAGAACAGTGAAAAGTTGACTAAGTGATTTCGTCTCATGTAGAATCTCGCCATTCAACACATATTTGTACAACAGGCTCTTAATGCTATTAACAATCCATCCGAATACGCATTTCAAGCCGAATTCGCTACCGTCCTCAAATATTTACTTTCCAATGTTTATCCAGTTTTACAGTACCGAATCATCGTTGAGGCCAAAGAACGTGATGTTAATGGTAATCGGCGTAAACGTCTGGACATTTTTCTCCGCGATCACGATCAGCCCACATATGGTTTCGAACTTGTCGTTAATGCAAATAAGAAAAATTTCGACGAACACTTAGATCGCGCCAATTATTATAGCAATGTTCCATGTACTTGATAAATCTCTGTACCAATAACAAACTGTCTGATCGTTTTGGATCAGATTATCCAGAAGTGACTCCTGTACACATAATATGATATAAATAAAGGAATAGCAGACATCAGTGTTGGCAATTGGACAATTGGACAATTGTATAGCCCAAATAGTTCAAATAAACAATTGGACAATTGGACTTAATCCAATTTCCAACCACTTTTTAACCAATTAAAATGTATAAATAATATATTAAAAATTTATAAAAATCTAAAATATAAATTTTATTTATTAATTTTGCCTATGACAAAACTATTCAAATCACTAGTTAGTTTACATTATTACAAATATATCACCATTTTGCTTGTATATATCATTTACAGGATGTGTTATTTGAGAAATATTATTTACAGTAATATCAAAATTTTCGATTAAATTTGTTTCTTCTATTTCTATTTCTAATTCTTGTATTTTATTATCTATAAGATCAATCCAACTTGCTATTATATTTTGCCAATCATTAGTTTTTTTTTTACTATTATTTAATAAATTTTCATTTTTTTTCATTTTCCAGTATTTGATATATTAAAAGATATAAATTCATCATTATCAAACATTTGGATATCATTTTTAATATTTTTAAAAGATTTAAAATCAATTTTTTATATTGCTGTATTTCTTTATCAATTTGTAAAAGTTGTTCATCACATTGCATTTTAGCTTTAATTTAAGACCTTTTTAACTTATTTAAAATATAATTATTTATTAAATTAAATAATAAAAATAAAACAAATTATAAAATAAAAAACATTAACTTTAATTGATTTTTTCTTTTTAAATGATATCAACTTATAATAAAAAATAATCATTTCAAAGAATAAGTTGAAATTGTGATTTATACAATTCCTTTGAATATTTTTGTTTATAATTCCAAAATTTTTAATATTTTATTTTTAAATTATTTTGCAATTATGTCAGTATATAAATATTTTTTTACAAGATATTCTTCTAATTCAGATAATAAAACATTAGGATTTCTTAAGATTAAGTATAATAGAAATATTATTTTTATTGCATAAAAAGAATAAAATAAATTTAATGTTAAATTTAACTTTAAAATCATAATATAATAGATAAAGTAAAAGGATAATAAAAAAAGTAGTTGTTTCATTGATATTCAAGTTTTTCTAAAAGAATATTGCTTAAGATTTGATCGTCTAAATTTTTTAAAACTTTTATTATAATGAGTCCATAAAATACTTCATATAATTATATATTATATCTTTGAATTTGATTAATATTAAACAATAAAACTAAATCTTCTATTTTTTATGATTAAATACTATCAATTTTATCAGAATGCAATTAAGATATTTTTTAAAAATCTTATCTATATTTAATTATATTTTTATTAATTTATATAGCTAATTTCTAAATAAATATTTTTTTTTTAAATTTTAAAATTAAAAATAATAGTTTTATAATAATTCTTAAAATTTATTTTTAAAGTATTATTTATTTTAATAAATTTGCAAAATAATAGTAATGAGAATTCTATTATATTAAAGCAGAAAATTAAAATAATTTGTAATTAAAGCTCTAAACGATTCAGATTAATCTAAAGATTTTTTGGTTTAATCAATTCAATTCAATTTTAGATTACATAAAATCAATCTGAAAATTTCAATTCAGTTCAGATTTTTTTAGATTATAATTCTAATCTAAATTGAAAACAATCTAAATTGAATTAAAAATTTTAAATTAATATAAAAGTTCAGTTTGATTATATATGACTCTCATAAAGAATTTATAATATTTTTGCAAAATTCTTTGAAAATTGTAATTTTTTTGTAAATTTTTAGAAAATTGTAAAATTTGCAAATTCTCTTTGAGAATTATAAAAATTTATAAATTTTTTTAGATAATTACATTTTTATGAAACTTTTTGAGAATAAAATTTTTTGTGAAACTTTTGAAGAATTGCAAAAATTTGCAAATTCTTTTCAAGAATTGTAAAAGTTATAAATACTTTTCAAATTTAAATAAAGTTACAAAATTCTTCTAAGAGTTTTACATATAATTGAACTGAAATTCAGATTAATTTGAAAATTTCAATTCAGTTCAGATTTTTATTAATTTGTAGTTTAGTTCAGATTTAGATTAATATTTTTAAGATAATAAACTAATCTAAACTAAATTAAAATTTCAGTTCAAATTCAAATTAACTTATTCAGAGCTTTATTTATAATTTATATATATTTATTATTTAATATAAATGTAATCAAACTAAACTTTTGAATGACTAAAAAATATAACAATTATAATTGCTTTTTTTTGTAATATTATTTAGAATAAATCTATTTGTAACAACATGTTATACATTTTTATTTATAACAACTTCAAAAAAAATCACGTGATATAATACGTTGCATTACACTAACTGTATCTGTTATTATTATTATTATATGACGCAAAGCAACGCAGTTTGTATCACATGATGCAGATTTATGTATCATGAAAACTGCAGTGCGCTATTAATGCTTGTGTAATAGACATTTTTTGGATAAAGTAAAATTTTTTTGCTTCTTGTGAAAAAATTCGTATTGTATCATATAAAGATACTTACCCTAGAGATTGGACGGTAATGATGACAGCAACTAAAAAAAGAATTAAGACAGTTGTGCAAAAGCAAGGTGTAAAGGTCTTACCTCTAGAATCAGAATTGCAGTAATCAAATCCCAATAGAATTGTCATTCTTCGCTTTTTTGCATTGTGGTCATTTTTTGCTCAAACTCCTAATATAGGAAGCTTTCTCGCTTCACTTTTTTTGTGTTGCGGTCATTTTTTTGCATGGTATCATCAAACTACAAATAGAAACTTTTTCACTTCGCTTTTTTTGCGTTGCAGTATTTTTTACTTAAATTTCTGATAGAAAGCTTTCTCGCTTCGTCTTTCTTTATATTGTAGTCACTTTTTTTGGGTTGTGGTCATTTTTTTGCATAGCACTTTCTTGCTTCACTCACAAAAAACAATTATTATTGAGATGAATATGTCTGATAAATTGCATACCCAAGAATCTGTTCAAAATAATACAACATCTCTTAACCCAGAAGATGAAGGTGAGATTATTAGTTTTTTTCGTTTTGTCTATTTATCAGAGTCAGATTATATTAATATATCATTTTAATTTAATCCTAGTTATAAATCTTTATATTGGTTGTATTTTTAAAATATGAAAAAATATCGATACTATTATGGAAGCTTACGGTAAAAAGCATAGATTTGCAATTATAAAAAAACTGTTAATTCGTCATAAAGATGGTAGTATTAGGCATCATAGTTTTGAATGTGAATTTGGCAGCCGTTATCAATCAAAAAAACAAATTAATATTAATAAATATTGAGATCGTAAATCAAAACGTCAACAATGTGTATGGAATGCAAATTTCAATTGCTCACAAAATTCTCAAAATATTGTCCTTACCACCTTTAACAATTCACATAACCATATGTTATTTCCTGATATTGAAGAGTATTCATTAATATATCAGAGTATCTCTGATGATGACATTCTCAAAGAAATCCAATTTCTCACTGAATATAAAAACCTACCAATCACCGTTTAACGAAAGTTGTTAAAAGCAAAATTTCTAACTATACCTATTTTCAACTGTAATCTTGCTAATGCAATACAAAAATATAAGAAAGTAGACATAATATATGACGCATCTCATTTATTAAAAACACTCATTCAACATAAATCAAATGATCCTGAATGGTTTGTCGAGTTTTAGCTTGATGATGATAATAGGCTTATCTGACTTTTTT
>CAJVPP010002058.1:0-16546 GCA_910592005.1 Funneliformis mosseae
TTATAAAATATATTTTAAGTAATGAAAAATGTTTTTTGTATGAGTTTTTATCATTTATAATTATTCATTTTAATATAAATTTTTTGATTTTTAGAAAAATGCAATAATTGTTAATTTTTTTTATAAATCTAATATGTTCTTGTTTTAAATATATTTAGACATATTTGATATTTAAATTACTAGAAAAATTATTCATTTTTTAAAAAGGATTTTTATTTTTTCAATACAGTGACACCTCCATAAATATACTTCTTTTAGGATTATAATAAAAAAAATAGTAGAATGTACATTTATAAAGAATAAAATATTAAAAGCTTTTATGAGTTAAGATCAAAGCTTACTGTGTATTTAGAAAGAATTTACATAAAATATGTATTTATAGAGAATATACTTATGAAGGTTTTACTGTAATAAAAACAAAAAATTATTTAATTTTATTATATAAATTTGTTATTTTTAATGTAACATTTATTTTAAATATAATTTACATTTTTTATAATTTTAATATAATTTATATATAAGAATTTTTTAAATTTTATTTTATTTTACAAGTATAACAATAAAGTTTATTAGGTAAGACTTTAAGGTTTATCAACATCAAAAGGTAAAGATAATATTTTTAAAAATCATGTGACTTTTAAATGAATATAAATCTTCATTAGATCTTTATATAAATAACATAAAAAAAAAATTTAAATCATCAGTTTTTGTCTTGCTATCACTTGAGCTTTAGTATATGCTCTTTCATCAGATTGTTCAATGATAGCTGGAAAATAACAAATTTCAATTTCATAATCTTCATAATGACCTTCCCACATTCCTTCCATAAAACAAGGATCAATGTCTTTACCACTATGATAAAATTCTATTGTAGGGACCGGCTCTTGCGTCTTAAGACGAAAGAGTAAAATTCGAAGAACTTGAATAACAATTGCAGTTACCTCTTTTTTGGTTTTCTCTTCAGATTCTAAAACCCGATATTTATTCATTTCATCCATAACATCTTTTGCTAATTGAGTAATGAACGGATGATTGGAAAATCCCCTATTGCCTAATGCTGCATAAATGTGTTGACGTAATTTAGCTGGTAATAATCGAGAATGCTCATCAGCCCCGTCACGAGCCTTTTCGAAGCGGGTTGTAAGATTAACCAAATCATCTGTTCTTGATATGATGGCAACCTCCAACTTGTCATCATTAACATCAGTCGTAAGTGACTGACTAAGATAATCATTTGCAGATTTTAAAATAAATTTAATCAAATGTTGTTGCAAAACTGCGCTTAAAACCAATTTCATTTGCTTGCTCTCGACACTTGTAGTACAGTTAAACGAAGAAAATAAATCTCTGACAGCATCCATTTTGATTTCTTTAACTTTGCGTTTAACTCCAGTAATTTTATTCAAGTTTCGATTAAGGCTTTCTATCTCCTTCACCAATTGCGAAGAGTTGTTTTCGTTATCATCATGCCATTCAACATTAATAACTTCACCTAACGCCGCTCGTAACTTAATATTCTCATTTTTCAATTTATCAATTTCGTTATTTTCAACAATACTCTTTTCTAAATCTTCTAAAGAACTTTTATATTCGCTCTTTGACTTTTTGGAAGAACTTCCTGCAAACAGAATTGTTTCGCTTGAAGTATCATACTTGATGTAACCTTCATCAGAAAGGTCTCCATGTTCTGAATAATCTCGCTTTGATTTCATACGTTCAGGTTCGCTCTTTACATCTTTGGCGTAAGTGTATTTTTGTGAAACATAATCAAATACTTTAATACTTTGATCATCTTCTTGATCTCCAAGTTTTATCAGTAATTCATCATCACCTTTTTGCAATTCATTGTCAGGAGTTTCTTTTACAGCCTTGGAAGTTTGAAGTTTACTATTTAACAACTTTTTTTCTTCTTTCAGCCCTTTAATTTGCTCAATGAAATGATTTTCCTTGCTTTCCACGTTACCTTCTTGTTTGAATGGGTTACGATTTTCGGTTCCCTTTGCTAATACATGCTTTTTAACAAACATAAAATATCCATATATTCGAGAAACAAAATGAACTCGTAACACTTCTTTTTGGTGGGTTGACATTTTGTTTAAATAATTTTCTACTTTATCTCTACGAAAATAGTTTGTTTCAAGTCTTTTATTAATGAAAAGCCTCACTTCTGAACGTACGTCTTGATTACACGATTTTCGACTCTCCCAATATCTATCAATTAGATTTATGTAATCATCTGAATTTTGCGCATTTTGTGGTGAATAGTTAGATATTTCTTTGATATGTTCTTTGATAGGATTTATCTGATACGACTCGGTATCATCAAAATTTATGACCTCATCAAAGTCTAACACCATAATAAACAAACATACAATTTCTTCCCACAAATACAAGTGTCCAATCGTTGAAAGGATATCCCAAGTAGAGTCATGAGATTGTTGCGACGAGTTGCTTTGTTGTGATAAGTTAGTAGTATAGTACATCACTAAGATTTGTCAACTTATTTTTCAAAATGAACAATCGCTGTAAAGGTTTTTTTTTTTTACAATTTTTTGTTTTTATTTTTATTTATTTTTTTTTCCTTTTGAGTGGTTACACCAGAACATGAAAGTTTTTTAAATATAGTAATTGTTTCCGTAATAAGCAATAGAACAGGTTTTAAGACGATTGCCTGATATAACGATAATCAGCAATGTTTTTGTTTCTTTCATATGAAACATGTCTTTGTCGTCGGACGAAACTAGTGTTGTTGTTGCAATTGGTATGTAAAATTTATCGAACAATAACATATTCAAATAAATATATATAAATAAATATATTAAGTTTATCTTATTTTCTTGAAAAGACTTTGGTACAACATTCAGCGGGTTCGCATTCGCGAATAAGGTCAAACCCGAAGACGTCAGCCTAAATAAGATTCACCTTAATACCATTTGGTAAATTGACAAGTATAAGAAATAAAGAAAATATATAAATCTCCTCGAAAAAAAAAAAAAAAACTTTCTTTACAAAAGAACGAAGAAAGTTATTAAATTTTTAAGTCGTTTAAACGAAGCCATTGATCTTATCTTTTTACTTTCATTACCATCATTATCATTATCATTTTTTTTTTTTAAAAAATAATAAAAATAATAAAAATAATAATAATAAGGCTGGGACGAAAAGGTTTGCCGAAAACGAACACGGCCTTATTATACGTAAATGATAAATTGCACCAGAAGAAATGGGGCGAACAAGCCCTTGTTTATGAACCATCTAAAAAAGCTCGGGAAACCGAAATACACTACATAGTCGAAAGGTTCAAATTATTTTTGGACGACGAGGCAATATGTGCAGAGCTTCCTAAATTGCCAAGAAACATGGATGCAAAAAGGTTTATCGCAGATTATCTTGGCAAGCTGAAACATGTAAGATAAAAAAAATCATTTTTTTTTTCTCGGCATTCATTTCATTACTTACTGAAAATAATTGTTCTGAAACATTAAAAGGTCATCGAAGAAAATCTAGAAAAACGATGCGGCGTCGTGCCGCTATCACAAGTTCTGTTTGTGATGTCCGTACCAGCAGAATGGGTAACTATTTAAAAGAATGACTGATCAAAAAGTAAACATTTTTTTGTGATTGATTTTTTGATTTGTTGTTTTGTTCAAGCCTCCTCGTACCAGAGACATCTTACGGGAATGTGCGTACAAGTCAGGCTTGCTTAGTGAAAAGAGCCAACAAAATCTGGAATTCACAACTGAACGTAAGATTTCACATTCGTAAATATTCTGTTTATTAGAAATTTGAATTAAAAAACATTTTATTTTTTTTATGAAATTAAAATAGCTGAAGCAGCAGCAATTTATTGTCTATCGTCGATAAACGAACATTTGTCTGTCGGAGGTGAGTATTCAAAAACATCAAATTTTTTTTAAGGCAAATGTATGAATATAAATAAAAACCTTTAATTTTGTCACCGTAATCAGATACGTTCCTTGTTGTGGACTGTGGAGGTGGAACGGTTGATTTGACGGTGAGAACACTTCAACCGGATAACACATTAGAAGAAGAGACGGTTAGATCAGGTGGTCTCTGTGGTTCGACATGTATAGATCGAGAATTTGTAAAATTCTTAGGACGCATGGTCGGTCTTAGAGCCCTAATCACTTACAAGAAACGGTATTATGGAAACTTGCAAAAGCTTATCTATAAGTTTTTTTGTGACGAAGTTAAATTACCATTTACTGGTGATCCAGAAACATATGAGAACATTGAATTGGACATAGAAAAGCATTGTCCAGATTTGATGAATTTGGTTTGTGATGAAGCAAAGGAAAGGCTTGAAGAAGATGAGTGGGTCATCGATTTGGAATTCGAAGACGTGAAAAAAATGTTCGATCCGACAATTTCTAAAATCATTGCTTTGATCAATGCTCAAATAGAAAGTCTCCCAAAAAATAAGATCAAGGTGATGTTTTTGGTAGGAGGGTTCTCTGAATCCGAATACTTGTATAAGCGTATCAAAAGTGCCTTGATACATCTTGTACCAAAAATTATAGTTCCTCCTCAACCAATAGCAGCTATCGTAAAAGGTATTTAAAATTTTCTTCTCTTTGAAATAAATATTTAACATTATTCTTACATATTTTTATTTTTCAAGGTGCTTGTTATTACGGGCTCAACAAGAGTATCATTAAAGTAAGAGCCCTCAAGTGGACGTATGGTATAGAGGTCTGTGACAAATACAACCCCCATCACGATCCAAAAGAACTTCAGTATGTCATCATCTTGAATTTATTTATTTTTGGAATTATTATCGAATCGAGACAATATTTAAACCAATTATTTTTATTTATAATGTCAGGTTTACAGATAAAGTCTTGAGATTTGATTCTTTAGCTTCTCAAGGAGAGAGGCTTAAAATCAATGAAGAACGTCTTAGAGAATATAAGCCGCTTCGAAACGATCAATTGCATTGTACGTTGAAACTATTATTCTCAAGATTATCGAATCCTAGATATTCGAATGAAAAAGGTGTACACACTCTTGGGCAAATTTTTATCAAGTTCCCTTTAAAAAGTATGGGACAAGAACGACCTATAAAGTTGCATATTAAATTTGCGGAAGAAGAATTAAACGTAACAGCACGTAATGTAATCACAAATGAAGTATATCATGCTACATTCATTTATCCAAACGAGATTTAAATATATAGTACTTTTTATTATTATTATTATTATTATTTTCGAACATTTTTTTTTTTAGTATTTTTTTTTTTCTTCTTCATTAGTATATATTTTTTTTTTTATTTATGATAAATAAAATTCTCTCATTAACTCAAAATAATTTGAAACCTTCAAAAGTAAATAATATAAAGTACTCTTAAATTATCATTTTTGGTCGGACGATCACTTGAGCTTTAGTAAATACCCTCCGTTCTTCTTCTTCGATTAAGGTCACGACAGCAGGAAATGAACAAATTTCTACTTCTAATTCTTCAACATCCTCATCGTCTCGTTCGACCCGTCCCATTATCTCCATAACGCCAGGATCATAAACTTCACCACTTTTAAAGAAATGAATTGAAGGAATTGGTTCTTGTGTATAAAGACGAAAATAAAAAATATGTAAAACTTTTCTAATAATTGAAGCAGCTTCCAATTGAATTTTCTCGTTCTTTTCTTTAAAGATTATAATCCTTGTCATATAACTTAATGTCTCGGATAACAAATCAAAAATCAACGGGTGATTTGATTTAACAAAACTACGTTGACCTAACATGGCGTAAATATGTTGACGTAACTTGATGGGCAATAATTGAGTATGTACATCAATTCCAGCATTTGTCTCGGTAAAACGTTTGATCAGTTCAATTAAATCATTTGTTCGAAAATAAATGGCGGCATCCAACATCTCGTCAGTTATTTGAGAAGCAGAACCTCGAATATCATTAAATACCTTGTTAAAGTATTCATCCGTGAATTTCAAGATCAAATCAATCAAGTATTGTTGTAAAGCCGCACCTAATACTAATTTCATATTTGGACTATTGATTGTGGTTTCACATTGATAAGCTTTGAACAGTTCATTTGCGGAATCGGTCTTTATCTGGATGTGATCACGCTTAACCGTGGTAAAATTTAGCAAATCCCATTGAAGTTTTTCAATATCTTTTACAAGTTGCATGGAATTATTGGAATCATTATCACGCCACCCGACATTCCTTATTCCACCTAATTCTGCTTGATATTTAGAAGCTTCCTGTCGTAACGCTTCATTTTCTTGTTTCAACTTTTGAATAACCATTTCTCCTTCATTCATCGTGGCTTTGCTGACGTTCATCTCAATAATTGAAGGTTCCTTGTTCTTTTTTTGATCCATATTTAATTGAGAACACTCATCTACTCTTGTCTGATCTTTCTTGTTCCTTTCCTCATTTAAATGCTCTGTAAACTTGGAAAATCCATAAACACGAGATATAAAATCATTTAGCAACATATTTCGTTGTATGTCGACCATTTTATCAAATAGACAAACTAAATCTAAAGAACAGTCCTGAGGAATATTATGTAATTCGAGTTGTTGACGTATTGAGACTATTAGTTCAGCACGCTTATCCTCGTTGTTAACCACTCGACTTTCTCGGTAATCATCAATTATTTGAATGGTTTTTGAATATTTTTCTTCACAAGTTCCCCCTCTACGATACAATTGATTTATATTGCTCTTCATTTCCATAATATCTCTCATTAAAGTATTTATTTCCACGGAATTACATAGTAAAAGGAATAAATATACAAATGCATCCCACTTATGTACACGCACCAAATAACGGAAAACCTTCCAAGTTTCATCGTAATTATCATTACCATCATGATAATTTTCATTATTACCATCATAATTATCTTCAAAAGTATCATTATTATTATTAATCTGATTCCCTGAATAATATTTGGGTTTATGATTATACATTTTTTCCGTGATTTGGATGATTTACAGGAAAACAAGATTTTCTTATACGAAAAATTTGTGTTTCACAGGCTCAGTTAGTCGATCAAAACAAGAACTAATCCCGCAAATTAATAATGATCACGTCTCACAACACAACAATTTTTATAAAGAAAAAAGAATTCTCTCCCCCAAAAGAACATTTAATTAAATACATTTTCGTACTATGGCTTCAGTTGATATTCGTGTGGTCGTCGCCATAGGTATCAATAATAAATAAATAAAATAATTAAAATAAATGCTTTTTGTATTTGATACGCGTGAAAAAAAAAAAGCTATTACTTTTGCAAAGAGTGTGAAATGTCAAATATTTCTTTCGACGGTACTAATTTCATTTTAATTCAGATTTCGGGACTACTTACAGCGGATTTGCGTATGCAAATAAGATTAACCCAGATGAGATTGATACCAATACTCGATGGTATGCAATAATATTTGATCATTTGGTCACTTTTATTTTTAAATTTTTTTTTTTTTATCCTAAATTAAATTGCCCTCTTTCACTTTTCAAATTGGAAATAGGTTAGGTAGGGAAGGATTACCGAAAACTAATACGGCATTATTGTACGATGCTGATTGCATTGAAGTCTTAAAATGGGGTGAGCCAGCACTTCTCCAAGAAAAGCGGCGACGAAAAAGTCAGGAAAAGGCGCAGAAAGTTCACATAATTGAAAGATTTAAATTACATTTGGATGATATGATGAAACAGAAACCTTTTTTGCCTTCATTTCTTGATTATAAAAAAGCCATTATTGATTATTTGATTAAAATGAAAGGTGTAGGTAAAATAATCCAATTATCAAATTTGAATTTAAAAAAACAAATTGATTCGAGAGATGTTCTTTAAAGGTTATTGAAGAGACGCTTTTTAGGACTTGGCCTGATCTTAGCTTGAGACAAGTTTTGTTCGTATTATCTGTGCCCGCTGAATGGGTAAATTATTATTATTTTTTTTTTTAGGTTTCATTATTAACTTTTATCGAAAATATTAAAGGATTTTTGTTATCCTCTTATGAAATAGCCACCTCCAACAAGGGCTATCCTTCGAGATTGCGCATTTCAAGCGGGATTAATTGATGAAGATACACATTCTAACTTAGAATTTACTACAGAACGTAAGATGAGAATTCAGATTACACACCGTAAATCGCGGACTATAGTGGTAGTGCCCGGATTTTCACGTTCTGCGAATAAACCTAGACTCTGAGCATATGACCCGGTTACTACATTAATTCCAACTAACTAGTCCACGTTTTACGGTAAGTTTATGATTCCTTGATAAATTAATTAACGTGATTTATTTATTTAAAGCCGAAGCCGCAGCCATCCATTGTTTATCTGTGTGCAATCAGCATGGCATATCTGAATCAGGTTAGTTGGTTTCTTACTTAGAAATTATGGATTGTAAATTTTCAAACGGTTAAATTTTTCTCTACCCAGATACGTTCCTTGTTGTCGACTGCGGAGGTGGAACAGTGGATTTAACAGTACGCACATTGCTTGAAAATAACAAACTACGTGAAGAAACTGTCAGAACAGGTGGCCTATGTGGAAGTACTTTTGTTGACGAAGAATTTCTTAAATTTTTAGGTCGCGTAGTTGGAATTAGAGCTTTAGCTCAATTTAAAGAACAAGCTTATGGAGATTTACAAAAACTTATTTATCGATTTTTTTGTCAACACGTAAAATTACCTTTTACTGGAGATCCTGATGAATTTGAAACAATCGAATTAGATTTGCAAGTTCAATGTTCAACTTTAATACAATATATTACTGGTGCAGCAAAGATTAATCTTACGGATGAGGATTGGGTTGTTGAGCTGGATTATGATGATATTAAACATATGTTTGACCCCGCAATCAATGAGATCATTAAATTAATTGATGCACAATTAAATAGTGTTCCACGACACCTTAAAATTAAAGCTATGTTTTTAGTTGGAGGTTTTAGTGAATCTCTATATCTAACAAAACGAATCAAAGAAACTTTTCATAATCGAGTGCCGAAAATAGCATTTCCTCGACAACCGGTCGCAGCGATCGCAAAAGGTTGGTTAAAAAATTTAGCAAATGTCAACAATTAATTTAATAATTAAGCATTATTATTAATTTCTGCATATCAGGTGCCGTCTCATATGGTCTAAATATGCAGATAATAGATTCGAGAATTATTCCGTGGACATTTGGAATAGAGATAAGTGACGACTTTGATCCTCAAAATGATCCAGAAACGCTCAAGTGAGTCCTTAATTTGTTTAACACCATTCGAATTCAATATAAAGGAATAATGAAGTTCGTTTCTTAATTTTCGTAAAATTTTATTTTTTTTTATTTTTTTATTTTTTCAGAACTCAAAGTGGTCGGATTTGGAGATTTGATCCCATAGTGCAACAAGGTGAAAGACTTAAAGTGAACGAAGAACGTAGTAAACTATATCAACTATTACAAAAAAATCAAGATGCAGTTTCTTTTAAAATCTTTTACACAAAACTAAAAGATCCTAGATTTCCGTATCAACCTGATGTAAATTTTTTGGGTAAATTAAGAATTATATTGTCGGATAAACACCTTTTCTGCGATAGTCCCGTGGAATTTTCCTTAATGTTTGCCAAAGAAGAGATTAAAGCGACCGCAAGGAATGGAATTACAAATAACTCGTATCATACTACCTTTAAATATCCTTTTGAAACAGGCTTTTAATAACAAATGATGTTCTTCATATATCACATGACTTTCCTATCAAATGAGAATGTCGAAAAAAAGAGTTTAACAAAAAAAATATGCCGATTTCTTTCACCTAAATTTAGTGAAATCTGGTAAAATACAAAAAAAAAAAAAAAAATGATATAGAAATGATAAACAAAGATTTAACTTGTTCAAATGATTTTAATATTCTTATAATTCATTAATTTAATATAACGATAAATTTATTTTCTATAAATTCAATCACATGATAAAATTAAATTGAATGGTGAAAATATTATTCGCTTTAAAAAAGAAAACTTTATAAAATATACAAAAATATAAATTTATCATTTAGTTTAATTAGTTTTAGATTTAAAAAAATCTATTTAAATGAAATCAAATTAATAGTTTAACCTTTTATTATTTAATAAGATTATTAAAATAAAATTTTAAGAATTATAATCCTTATAGCTTTTGTAATTCTAATAAATAGGATTAATTTAATAATATAAGAATTTTATTTTTCCTGCTATCTATTAAATATATAATATACTTTATTATTAAAATATGTATTAATCATAATGAAATTAAAAAAATTTTTAATTTTTCATATAATATATAATATAAATAACTCTAATTTAACAAATTAATAAATAAAGCATATTAGATTTGTTATATTTAAATGTATCTAATAGTAAGTATTTTTAAATTTTTAAAATTAATAATTATCATTATATTAATTTTTCAATTTTTCAATTGTTAAAAATAACTTATTATCTAATATTTATAAAAAATAAAAATTTTAATTTATTGGATTCATCTCATTAAAACCTATTAAATAGTAATACTTTATATTTTGAAATCAATAGGTAGTAAGATATATGAAAAAATATTTAAATAATTAAAAATAAATTTAATTATTAAATAAAATTTTTGCTTGCATTACTATACTTTAACATGAATTGATGAATTACTAATTAAATTATATTTTAATAAATGTAATTATTTATTAATAATTATAATAAATATCAAATTAATATAATTAATTTTGACATTATTAAAATTAGTTAGCGTCAAAGTATATGCATTACTATTAAAAAAATATTATTATTAATGTGTGATCCTGTTGAATTATGACTATTAGATAGGGTGTTCAAATAGTAAATTTTTTTAAAGTTTATATAGTAATCTAATAGTTATCTCAGTAAGTTAATAGTTTTTTTATATACCATAGAGTATATTCATACCTCAATAGGTTAGATTCTTAGTTAATTAGATTTTTTTATATGTTATAAAATATATTTACATCTCAGTTAGTTATATTACTTAAAGATTTATACAAAAGTTATGAATTATATTAAATAGTTTATTAATAAATTTAATAAATAAAAGATAATATAAGAAATTAGAAAAGAAAGAGATTAATCATACAATTAACTAAAGGTTATGCATATTCTACTAGTAAACTGATCAAGTTATATCTAGCAACTGATAATTACTTTCTTATTAAGAATTTAGTTTTCTTTATATACTTTTAATGTAAATCTAATATATCATATATGTAAGATATGTTTGATATATCAAATATATTAAATATGTCAAATATATTAGATATATTAAATATATTTAATATGTTTGATATTTTAATTTGCATTTTCTTTGCATTATATAAATTAAATACATCTATTAAGATAATCATATTAACTATATCACTTATATAACTATTTACAATGTATTATTTAGACCAATTAAGTTATAATAGTTTTGTTACATTATCATCTTTAAATAAATCTATTAGATTTTAATAAATAATAAATAAAAGATTTAATAGTTTAAAATATTATTAGTTCAGAATGAAGTAAAGGACTATATATATCTATACAAAGTATTCTGATATCTGCTCGCTCAAAAATTATGTTAATGCTGATTGGCTTTTATAATATATTTTTAATTAAGATCATTTCAGACTTAATCACAATCCCTATTTCCTAGTTTTATAAAACTTATTATATAAATTAAGATAATATTTTATATTGATGTTAATTAAAACTAATTTACAGTTAAACTAATATCAAATTAAAGTTAATTTTATGTTAATTCATAATTTTATTTATGTTTTCAATTAAAATTAAATTGTTTTATTTGATTAGAATCAATTAATATTAATTTGAGTTGATTAGAAAATAAACAATCCAGTTGTAAATATTATCAAAATCAGATTTAAATTCGGTTATCTGATTTTAGTTAATTTGAATTATTTTAATTAATATTATTAAATATAAATAATAAATATATAATTAATTTTTTATTGAATAAAACTATTATATTAAAAGACTCAATTATTACAAATTTTTCTTTTTAATATATTTAATTTTATAATTATTCTAAAAAAATATTTACTTTTAATAAATTTTTTATATTTAAAATAAAAAAATTATTAGTTAATATTTAATAAATAAATTAAATATTTAAATATTAATAAAAATAGCATTTAAATTATTATTAATAATATTATATTATTTTTGAATTACTATACTATTTCAAACTGAATATCTGAAATAAATAAACATTTATTATTATGAAAGATATAAATAATATAATAAAATATGTATAATAAATAAAAATTATTATAAAAGAAATATGTCATAGGATGCTTATCTCATAATGATACAATATTAATAAATTATTACTAACCTTTAATTATAATAACTTATTAAATTTTAAATATAAAAGATATTTAATTATCATAAATATTATATATTCTTTTTTATATCATTATAATATTTATATAAAATTATAATAAATTACAATTTTTTTAAAAAATAAATTTTAAAGTATTTTTATAATTAAAATATCTTAAATATATTTTTTATTGATAATTATTATAATAAAGAAAAATAATATTAGAAAAATATATAAGCATTTTTTTATAATTAAGAAGAATTATTAGATAATTAATTTATTTATTCATTTTTAATATAAAATTATCATAATATTTATTTTTTTATTATTAAAATATTTTATTTAATATAATATTTAGATTATTTTATATCATTATATGTATACTGATTAGTGATTTTAATATAAAAAATATGGAGATAATTAAATTATATATTTTAATTATTCATTAAAATTTGCTATTTTTTTTAATTAATTTCTTTATTATATATCAAAATATAAAAATATATAATTTTATTAATTTCTTATAATATTTGAGATAAAAATTTACATTTTAAACCTTTTTATTATAAATGATAGCTTTTTAACTTATTAATAAAATAAATGATATAATTTCACTTTATCTAATTTAGTTATATTTTAAAATTTTAATCATATTAAATGAATATAAATTTATTATATAAGATAGTTTAACTTGATTCTACTTTTAATTTACATCTTAAGTATATTTGTAAGTATAATAAGGTTAAAAGTAAATTATGCAAAATAGCAATAGTAACTATTTCTTTAGTATATTATATTTTTTTTAAAATAAATATAAAATTTTTTGATTTAGAAATTCTAGAATTTGATACAATAATTATTATAAATGAAATATTATCAGATTTATTATTTTGTCTTTATGATTTTCAACTTAAAAGCTTTTGAATTAAATAATAAAAATTGAATGCTTTGATAAAATCACAACTTATTAATTAGTATACTAAAAATCTTATATAAGCAGCTTAAATTTCATTTTATATTTTAAATAAATAGTACAGACCCCCGCCAAAAGTTTCCGAACGCTTTTTAGCTCAATGTAAAACTTAAAATTTTAAAGTTTATTAAAAAAATTTATTAATTTATTTATTAATGTACAATATGCTACACATTTGGTACTAAATAATTAGTACTTGGTCGGGCGTTTATTTGCTTCATTACAGCCTGAATTCGTTATGACAAATCACTTCAGCCAGCTTCGCTGCAAATCTTTAATTAAGGATGGTTGACCAGAACGAAGCCTTGAATTAACAGTTCCAGTGTCATCCATTCTTTTTAAAGTTCTAAATGCTATTAAAAATCTACAACTGATATTTGCAGCAATAGCCCGATAACTATCGCCACGTTAATGGCAAAATATATACTGTCGCGTTGTTCTTTGAACATTTTTGTGGTTTTCGGAAGGTAAATTTTATTTTAGTTAAAATCAAAATAAACAAACCAAACACGCTTTTATAACATGCTTTTATTTGGTTTTGATTCAAGTAAACAAGGTCAGGTACATTATATGACCGCAGTATTATACAGTTATATGATGTATTCGGTATAAAATAGCTGAAAGATGACGTTTAGAAACTTTTGGCAGGGGTCTGTATAATGGCTTAATGACCAGATCTTATAAGGATAAATTTCAAAATACTTAGCCTGGAATATTTTTACATCTTGATATTTTCAAATAAAGGAATGTCACTTAGCATGTCTGTAAAGAAAAGAACTGAATAAGCTATTTAATACAGATACAGACTCTGTCTTAGATTTTATAATATACCAGAAATTGTAAAGTTATTCTTTTTAATATTCTTAATTAAGTTTAAGATTGCTAAAGCTGGTCCCATCTTCAAATTGCAATCTTTAAGTTCATCTTTTGTCAAAAGAAGAAAGGTATGCCTTGTAAGTTTTGCCTCGTAAATAAGTCTTAAATCTTCAAAATCAAGTTGCAAGTCCTTTTGCTCTCGTAAAAATGCTAGAAGTTCCTTTGTTTTCCAATTCCTGACCAATTCACTTGCCATCTTTGTGGAAGTTTGAGAAAATGTTTTCAGAAATTCATTAAGGATTACACGCACTATATATCACGAGGCATGTGTGTCATAACAATAATTCTCATTTTTTTTTAAATTTGATTGATTTTTTAAATGTAAAAAATTCTAACAGATATTTTTTCATAGTGTCAAATATTAATACCAATGTTTACTTTGTCTGATTTTGTTGCAGTATGTCCCATTTACTATATTACATCTAACTAATAAATATATTAAAAATCACTTTTTATACTGAAGCTATTAATCAAATTCTTTAAAATTTTCATTTTAAGATTATAATAAATTTAGTATTTAAAATAATAACTTTGTTATAATAAGAGTTGATTGTAAATATAATTTATACAATTTAAAAGTATATTAATATAGCAAAATTTAAAATACTTAATTTAAAGTAAATTATACATAATTAGATATTATATATCAAAATATTTTATCTACAATATTAAAAGAATTTTATATTATTATAGGATTTAATTATATTAATTAAATTTAATAATAATACAAAAATTAACTAAATATTTAAATAATTTTTTTTTATATAATTTTTATTTAAACTTTTAATTATAAATATAAAAAATTTTAAATCTATTATTTTATATATATTTAACATATTTTAGTATATAATTTTTTATATAATAATTTGAAAAAGTAAGAATAATACAATTCTATATATAATTTTTTTTTAATACAATCATAAATTTACTAATATCAAAATTTTTCAAATATATTAATTAACATTATAATTTATTATTATAGTTTAATTAATAATCATAATAATTTTACTAAAAATATATAAATAATTATATATAAAATTTATTATATAATAAGTATAAATACAATTATATAATTGAATAAATGATATTAATCAAGAAATAATTTTTTAAATCAGCAGATAAATTTATCAATTAAACAATTATAAAAATATAAAAATATGATTATATATAATTTTTATCTATTTAACTTTTTTATAATTTAATTATTGTATAATTTATTTTAATAATCTTTTATTATATAATATAAAATTTATTAATTAAAATAAGAATTTTTAATTAAAAATCTAAATTAATAAAATCTGATTCATTTTTTTAAAAATTATATTAAAATTTTTTTTTATTTGTTATATTATTTAAACTTTTTAAAAATAAAAATAAAATAATAATTTAAAATTAAAAAATAAAAATAATAATTTAAATTTAAAAACTAGAAATAATAATTTATTATATTAAAAAACAATATTGCTGTGCAAGACTAATATTAGTTTTTAATCTAGTATTTTATATAAAAAGATTATCACGTTAGCAAAATAGTTACATAACTTATAGTGTTAACATTTTTAATTACATAATCTCATATGCTAAATTTTAAATCACGTGATTATTCAGTATATCAAATATATATCTCAATATACATGTTCAGTTAAAATTAGTTCAGATGCAATATATAATATTTTATTATATAAATCCGTTATAACCAGCGTAATTAATTATAAAAAAATCAGTTCTGTAATACATAGTTCAATATAAAAGATTTTGGTATAAGCAGGTTCGTTATATCTAGAGTCGACTGTACTTCTTATATATCACCTTTATATATATATATTCAACTCTAACTCTAATCCTAACCTACTTCTATATTATATGATATGAATATACGTAATAAATAAGGATTTACACATGAAAAAATTTCTAAGTTTCTAGAATATATATAAAAATAAAAAAGAGAGAGATATATAACACAGGTAATAAAGGTGACAAAAAGGAAGTGATGATATTACACCTGCAATAAATAAATTTACTCTTAAATAAATGTTTATATAATTAATTAAAATATTTAAAAATTAAGTATTTATTAGAAATAAAATAGCATTAAAAAATTTACAACCAAGATATTTATAATATAATAATAAATATTAATTAAAGAATAAAGTATTAATAGCTTTTAATAGTAATATACATTTTTAATATCTTATAAATTTATTATTTTAGCTTTATATACTATTTATAAATTACAATCTATTTCATATTATATTAAATGTCTTATATATGAGGCCTTTGCAATAGAAAGGGAGGAAACTCAAAAAAAAATAAAAAATGAGTTAATAATAAATCTGAACA